>VNWX01003413.1:0-10349 GCA_009869905.1 Ceratophysella communis | reverse complement strand
AATTTTTAAAGTGTCACCAACTTATCTGCGGTGATTCTAAAATTCTAACTGTCAGCAATAATTATCTTAATTCCTTTAGCGTTATTTAATTCGCGTTATGCACATTTACATTTTATTTACACTATGTACCTAACACATTAATGATTTATTCAAAGAATGAATGAAGTATGAAGAGCAAAAGGATCAAAGACCTTTCATTTAGATTTCAAACTGGGTGCATCATAAAATCATAAATCATAATAAAAATTATTCGATGCTAGTAACAAGCGGTAAGGTGCAAATAAAGGCGTAGTTCCGGCCAATAATAACACGCAATGCAGTGTGTAAACATTTTAAAATATCCGAAAACCAGGAATGGCAAATAAATATCACGCAAAAAGACCCAAAAAAATGTAAATTAATAGAATCCACACCTTGGAGTTCTTCGCCATTTATAAATCGATATTAAAGAGACTCCTATTTAGATTACCGATCCCAATTACTGTAGTAAATTAGCTTTTGAATTTTTATGAAATTCCTCGAAACGTACATGCTACTCGGTGCAACAAATGAGTCAAATAAATAGATAAGCCACATTGAGGTCAATTAAAGGCTAAAAATTATACAGATAAGCACAACATTAGGATTTTTTGCTAATAAAATAGAGCGGAGTTCTCAGCTGATTCTGATTAGAGAAAGTCCTGAAAGTCTAATGGCGAATGAAAAGAAGAAGCAATAACGATCGCGCGACGACGGATAGGGTAATATTCCCGTAACGTGTTTCAAGCAAGCAGAATGGCATAGCATCTGATCTGAACGTAGAATATTAAAACGAAGGCACAGGAGAAACGGAGAATGCAAGAACGTGATCTCGTCACAAACCCGATATATCATTTTCCTTTTACTAATTTTTCGCTCCCGTCAGCATTTCTCGAAAGTACAAAGTTGAAGTGAGGATGTTTAAGTTTATTAGACTCTGAAACTCATGAATATGAAATGAAACACTACCTATCCGCAAGCTTGTTTTACATCCCATGCCTGTGTATATGGGCAGCTAAACTGAATTCCTACCAGGTCACATTGTGAACGTTACAGCACTGATATAATTGTCAATTTACCCCCACACGCAAAAGTGTCACGGGGATCTAGAAAAACACCCTACTCTAAAAATAGGCTGATGCCGGTTTTATTACAGACGGTGCAACTTTGTAATGCCAATAAACTGTTCGGAACTTTTATTCTCATATTTTTATTACTCATCGAAAGGAACTCAAGTTAAGTTGCTTAAGAGTTATTAAAAGTAAATGTGACTTGTTACGCCTGGGAGTTTCAGATTTCCATGTATGATCCTAAATCTCAGGACTTTGAGATGAGGGTGCAGTATAAAGAATGCTGATGGTTGTGCTCAACTCGTTAAGGAAATTGATTCTGGAGAATGAGAAAGTTAAAGAAAATTATATTTGTCCGTCTGCTTCTTCAGTAATCATGATTCATTTTACGAGCATGAGAAAACTATTGCCAGGTTGACTATCTCATGGATCATATAAGATTATGAGTCTTTATTTAATTAAACGGGCAGAACTTAGGATTTTCCGAGTTTCTGTAATTGAATATATGGACAAAGGATTGCGATTTCTATACATTTGTACACTTAAATGTTCGGGAAACAAAACTTTTACCCCAAATTAGGTCGAATTATTTCCTTGATTAATGGTTGAACAGTTGTAAAACGAATTTATATTCTAAATTTGGTGAATTAATTTACGGCAATTGATTATTTTACGTTCAGAGGGTTTGAATTTTAGTCATCCGCATCGGCCCAGTGTATTTTGCGGTTTTTTACACCCAGATTACTGTATATTTACGCAAACAACCGATAATTCTAGGCTCCATATAAATCTGAAGCTGGTCAAGCCCGTCGTGAATCTCCTAAAACTTGTGCATCTATTGTATTTGATTTGAATGCCGGTTGAAGGAAACCCCAAGCCCTTCATTGAGCTGGTCCACAATAATATTGACAATTAAGAAGATTCATGAGGAAACCTTATGTCGTTCCATTGAATCCAAAATCCACTGGTCGCCGTGGTCCTCTACTTTATTACAATACGACGGACTACAATTGAAGAGAAAGTTTACAAAAAAAAACTTTGGACATACACGGACTTTCCCTGTAGAAAGGTTACGACAAATGGGCAACGGAAGGCTGTCGTCCTACAGTACATCTGCTTTACAAATAAGTACTTTGGAGCGGTCGCCTTTTTTATGCTCATTGTAATTGGCAGTTCGGATCTCATCTCTCAATCCATTTTGTTTAAAAAAATATATCCAGACTTGGGCTAGCTCTCTCCAATAAGTCAGGGGAAAGGAAATGGACTCGACCCTTCGTACGAATAATTGCTCAATGACCCGATGCTTAAACATGAGTATTATGCATCAAACCAAATGAGGTCTTGCCTGGATCGCTGTGGCGGCGCGGCGGGTCGCACTGCATTTGGACCTTTATAAATTCTGACGGTTGCAAATTATGTGCAGTTAACTCTCAAATTCGTTAACAAGTTAATTGAAGGCTACATTGTAATCGTAGAAGCTAGAGGGATGAACGATCGACATTTCACGGAAAATATTTGGTTTTTCAGTACGATAAGGCATCAGAAATAGAGTAAACCGTGTGATAAACGTATATTTAACGGAAATTCAATTGCAAATACAGCCTTAAAATATTAGGACTTAATTATAGAGCTTTAAAATCGGCTGAAACCAAAGAAATCTTAGGAAATTTGCTTAAATTGTTCCAAAAAATTGTCGAAGAACCCTATAGCTTTAGGTTTTACTCTGACATCCTTGATAATATCCATATTGTCCTCCAATCCGCCAGTAAATCAGATCACTAAAAAAAGTTAGACTCAAGACAACGGCGGCTGGTAGTTTTTGCTCCAAAAAGGTCAGTATGGTCAATCCCATTTAATTTAGTATAATAAACGTAATGGAGCTGTATGTTTTTCCCCTCGAAAATTTTTGAGAGAGATTCCGAAATTTCCAACTCATTGAACTTTGTTTATTCACCCTCGGCACCGGGTACAGGGATAATGAATAAAACCTTTTTCTTGTCCCTCCAAGCTTACCCCTCATTTCTCATACTTTCTTTATTGAGCTCCATCGCCTGTACTAAAATAAAATGTCATCCTACAATTTTTTTCTCTAGGGTATTATTAGTGTAAGTACTTTCTCGGATCGGTGGGTGTACCTAGACCGAATATGGGTAATTCGAGATTTCTGTCGCTTTTGAGCTGAAATTTGTATGAATTTAATAAAAACATGTGTACAGAAACGCATGACGCATTCTGATTTTTAGAGCGTTTAGGCTGTAGCTAGATTAAGCAAAGCTTAAACGTATTATATGCCGAATTTTCAGAAATGCCACAGAAAGCTCGAAAGCATCAATAGTTCAAAAAGGATACACGGCTTTGATTGAAACTCCATTTAAAATTACACAATTTAAACCTAAATTCGAGTCCTTAATCCGAAATTTACACGCTTAAAATCCGAATTCGAAAATCTGTATCCGTTCCGTTCACTCCTATTCATCTTGTGGATGAACTGAAGACCATAAGTTCAACAGGTTAGTTTGCAAATGAGAAATTGCAAGTTCAACATTTTTCTTTTATTGCTCCGAGATATATCTTGGGTATATATATCGGAAAAAGCGGACGTCCTTATAAGAAGGGCTACGAATCAAACACCGAATCTACCCAGTATAGGTCAGATTCTATATATACTTTTTACTTCTGCTTCAGTACACACAGCAAAGTTCCATGCCATTTGGGCTTTTTTGCTTCAATCGTAGTACCCGACGTTCAACGACGGGACGAATAAATAATAAATCCCGGTTATATTTATTGTAATGAAATTTTTTGTTAATACTAGATTTTTGATTTTGGCTAAAAGCTTTTAAAGTTATTAGGAAATGGGCCGCACCGCACGGGCGGTTATAGGGTTTATGCAGCCCATGAAATGTAAAAAGAAAATTTCATAAATACATGCTGCCATAGGACTCAATTAAATTGTGTTTTATTCGAAGCTAAGTCCGATGTTTTCTGTCCCGCGTTTCCATATTGTTGTATTAATTTAATTTAAGCAAAATATTTGACAGGTTTATCGAGGAAGCCTTAAATAATACGCTACGGAATGTTATGAACAAAAAATTGTTATAAATATTAGCCTTGTCCGATAGGAATTGCAGCAGACACTCCTACGGTTCCTAAACCGATTTAATTAATAACCGCAGACCGCAGCCAAATAAGATCATCGACTTAATTCAGCTCTAGAACAAAACAAAATACTGTGTCTGAAGGCTGCCGTGAATATTTGCCAATAAACCTGTTAGAAATGTCACGCTAAAAGAACGGTGTAATTTAATATCATTAGTGTGACTTTTTACAGGTTCCGTGTCATAGTACGGTTTCATGCTAATCATAATCATGCTGGATATTTCGACTTATTCGTGTATATAGGTATTTCGACAAACAATACACGTGAAAATAGGAATCGGAAGTCAGAAGATATGTATTCAAGCGCACACCTAATATGTCACGTCCCAGATTTAATCTGATATTCCGGGTGTAATAATTCTTTGAAACCTATCAAGTTCTCAAATCCCTTTCTTCATCTAGTGACCTTATTATTTACTACCGAGTTTTAAGTCCTCAAACAAAACAAAGTAACGGTATTGTGTTCTTCATACTTTGTAGTGTACGGTTTCTTCACAGTACAATTAAATCTTATGCGAGTATTATTGGTAATATAAATCTTAGCTAATGCTCCGATTCTGAGCGTAAAGCTGTGTCAAGTTCACCAAAGTAAATCTTAATTCGTAATACACTGAAATATAATTTTGATGAGCTCTAATTCAAGGTTTAAGTGTACCATTTCTGTAAATGAGAACCGATCTTCAGTTTTTGAAGGTTATTTCGGTTGGGGTGTCGCATATGTTTTTTCTTATCTGGCATGTGTCTTGTCAATGAAAAATTAGAGGAGCTTAGGATGCTTATAGGTTGCATTATTAAAATTTATTTAAAAAAATTTAAGCTAGCAAACATACAGAATTGGATTTTTAAAACTGTCTGCCGAACCCAGGAAATGTTTGTATTACGGATTCAGACAAGAAGCGTTCCTATTCTGAGTTGCACGCAATTAATTTAACATTGGTGCTGTAGACACTGACAATGAGTATTTAAGCTTTTCGGAATTAAGAACAATAGTAATCGTGTAAAATAGGATCGAACTGCCTACGCGCATTGTAAGTGATAAAGTCTTTACAGCAATAATGGATATGGAATAAGCAAATACTTGCATTTACGTTTTAAAAGACTTATTTTTTGTAAATTTTTGGGCTAACAGAGTTATGTTAACGGGTTTATGAAGTATCGACCTTTTTTTAAACTGTAAAAGCTTTAAATGAGCAAAAATACGTATAAGTTCGATTTTCTATGCAAAATCTGGAATCAGCTCTAGCAGAACCTGGCATGTCATGGAAAGTTGTGTGATAATGAGGACCTGTGCTGGAGCAAGGAAGCAGTTCTGGAATCTGACTAGGTTCCGCCTTGCAGACAATAGAGAGCTGGGATTCGGGGTGTCGGAGGGCGTGTTTTTTTGCACCGGCCCAACAGCAGGCTTCCCTGGACTGGACCCAGAGCCTCTGTTTCCCCAGCCTCCTTTCAGAAATGTCCCTCAGCCTTCTTCCCATGATCACCAATTCAGGAGCCAGCCCACGCGGATCCTGATTTTCACTCGCCCTAGCACATCTCTCTCCCCGGATTTCACGTCCGCCCCAACTTTCCACGCCAAAATCAGTGGTTGCTCCTACTGCTGCTGCTGCTAGGGCTGCTCTACCAAGCATCTTCCCATAATCCAGGAAACCTTTATAAGCACACCGTTCAGCTTCCAACAAGCACACACGGGCCGAACGCTTCTTCCGACTCACACTGATTCCAGTTCACTACTGAATCCAACTAATAAAATTCAAATTAGCAAATTAACCCAGACTATTGTATCAGTCAAAAATTATCTCTTCAAAGTACCCTTTTGCCAATTCAGAGTAAAAATTGCGAAAGTCCTCAATATTTTTTACTCAAGACTCGGCAAATCCTGCAGTTGCAGAAAAATTCAGTTGACGTACTGCACAAGCATCAGCGCAAAAAAAAAGTCTAGACTTTGTATGCAATTTACTGTACGAACAGACATTTCAGTGAAACTAAGTATCTTCGAGAAAGATAAGGTTCAGTTCTGCGGTTGCGGGCCCATTGATTCCCGAGTTTTGTGAGTGACGCTTGTTAAAAAACTCTTATCAGCTCGTGATTAAACTCTTGTAAGAAAATCCAAAAGCCCAGAAATGTTGTCCGCTGTTCGAGCCAGTCGTTCCATGGTTCACTCCATGGAGAGTCACAATGGTGGCGGAGAGTTCATCAATATGCCGTCCATTGATGATTTCGACATGGAAACGCTTGGGCCAACCGACCCTGACGGGGTAATCACGGAGCAGCAGAAGCACTACTTGGCTCAGCAGCATCAACGGTGTCAGCAGCAAGCCTCTCATCACCAGCTTCAGACGGCCATGAGCCTCCATAACATGGGCAACGGTGGGAATACCAGCAGCAGCGACGAGCAACAGCTCTGCCGTCAGATCCAGGCTGAGCAAGTGCTTCCAGGTTCGTCCATTTATTCTCCAAATGGTAGCACGCTCCATGAGCTCGTGAAGCGCCCACCTTCCGAGTCTCCAACAAATTGCGACCCTAACAACAATTCTCCGTACGGAACGGTACCGCTTTCACCGGACGGGCGCAAGGTTTCCACCCCGTACATGGAACACATGGAAACAGGTGCTCATCATCGGCACATGGAACAGGGGATGATGCACTACGGTGGGCCGTCTGGTATGCCGCAGCATCTTAAGTACGAGCATCCGCATCATCTTGGCCCGCTCAACCTGACCTGTCATGTAAGTCACGAAATGGGCGATGGATTCTGGAAGCATGATCAACAGGAATATGCTAAATCCCTTGGTGGCTTGGACTCTCCAAACGGGATGCAGGACGGGGATGAACTCTACCATCATTCTTACCCCCGCCCCCATTCGAGAGCTCAGAGCCTTGACGGCGTGTCCATGGCTCCTTTCCGCCGCCCCAACCTAACCGGAATCCCTGATGAAGTTCTTCTCAAGCTTCCGGTCCGGGAGCTTAACAAACAACTGCATGGCATGCCCCGCGAAGACGTTCAACGCCTCAAACAGAAACGCCGTACCCTTAAGAACCGCGGTTATGCCCAAAACTGTCGAACGAAGCGGAATCAGCAAAGAGATGCCCTTCAAGAGAAATGTAATCGGCTGCAGCATGAACTAAAGAAATTCGAACTTCTTTGTCCAGCTCTGCAAGACGAAGTTTCCAAGTACAAGCATCTCCACAGTGTTTGTCAAAGCTACTTGGAAAAAGCTGAGCAAGAGCGAGAATACTACAAGTCTCGCTACAATATGTTCCGCCGAAATTTCCATACTACCCCCACCCCCAATGGTCACGGTAACATGGAGCAGTTCCAGGCCCAGCAGCACCAACAAGTGTCTCCCCGCCATCAGCTGGACTACAACAATGCCATTAGTAGCAGCACTGGAGCGTCTGGCCAGCCCGAGCCCACCTCTCAATTGGTGTCCACGACGAGTACAGGAGGATCAGGTCCAGAAGAAGGTCGCTCCGAATCTCGCACCTCCAAGATGATCGCGAGTACGCCCTCCTCACCTGAGTCCACCCTCACCATTGTTGAAGATAATAAAGCTATGGGCTACCTCAACTCCCAGCAAATCTGCAACGCCTCCTTCTACAATTCCAACATGGCTGCTCCTATCAAGAACATCTAGATTGATCAATTGTGGGGTATTGTTTACTTTTTACTTATCTAATTACTTATTAAGCTATGACGAAATTGAATTAGGCAAAATAATTTTGAGGGGTTAAATAAGACGTGCTCTATGCACACACTTTTATTTCGCGACGTAAGGCATTAACCCTTTCACCCATTTAAGAATGAATGCACTTGAACTTGAATGTTTGTAAACATTAGGCTGAGTTTTTGCTAAATATGATAGGTAGTAAAAAGAGAAGCTTCTGCTTTGCATGCTAAATATTCAGTAGGGTACATGGATAGGGTCATTAGTCATACATACATTTAACGTTTTAGCGTAGTAAACTCTTAAAGTAGCGCTAATCTTGTCACTTTCAATTTGTTCTTCTATGGCTCCATTATTGAAAAAATTAGACCTGAACCAGATGCCAATGCCAATTCGAGCTTCGAGCTACAAAAATATTGCATTTACAGCTCAAAATTGTGTAGGTTTGAAATGTCAGGTTCTATTTCAGTTTCTAACATCTCTATAATTCGTAATAGGAAATTAGTATTCTAGTGATGACCAAGTCCGAGAGTGTGGGGCTCTCACTACTGTTTCAATCTAATTCAATTTGAGTTGTGGGCTCGTTATTGCTGTAACGTCGACAGACGCTCAGGCTACTGGATTTTGCTGAGAGGGGTGAAAGTGACAAGACAATACTTAATTGTACAGCAGCGTTAGTTTTGGTGTCAGAACAATTCGAGAATTTTTTAAGCCACGTACCGTAGCACGTAATTAGATAGGGCATACAATTGTAATACGAGTGAAAGCACTTGATTTTATTTTTAAAAAATAGGCTTGAATTGAACTGACAGAGTAGATTTAGGCTTACTGAAGAAGCGTGCTGTCTGCACGTTCGTTTCAGGCATGAGATTAGATTCCAAGGAAATAGTTACTGTGTAGCCAGTTAACTTTGCTATTCGTTTCAGCAATAAATACAATTAGTAAAGGTTGGAATGCACGCTTGTTTACAAGTCGTGGAGCCTTACATCAAAGTAGATAACGTTTTGTGAGGCTTGGTTCGTGTATTTGTACAGATATTTTGCTCATTTTGTCCCAAATGAATATTTAAAGCTGTGTTTCAAATAAATATATATTTATTATAATGTATGCTTGGGTTTGTGGAGTGAGTTGGTTCGAAATATCGTTTCAATTTTAATTACCCACACTTGTACCTGGGTTCGGTATTCGATATTTCATGTATGTATATGATGCTATTCAAAGGGGTGAGTTATTGCAGATTTAATGGTCCTAGATTTGTAACATAGGTAGCTACAATTACATACTAAGTTATTTCTCAATGTTACTGTTTCAGTTGCAGTAGTGTATGTAAAGCAATGGTTATAGTAATACTGCTGCAGTATAACACAGAAATTTAATACAAATAGTTCACGCTCACGTTTAGCACTAGGTACCCTTATGTGACAACAAAATTGTAAATTGAACTTATGGTGGCGTCAGAGTTTGACTCGGATTACGATATGCATTAATGCTTTAGAACGTGCCGAAAGACGAGGTACAAGAATTTATCACTATTAACTATTTAACTGTGTACTCTTGGGCACTTGGTTTACTTATTGGCAGAGGAAGTGATGTATTTTTAATGTGTATTTACTCTAAGATAATCGATAAGTTGTTGCGGAAGTTATTGCTTGTGTAGTTTAGAGAGATTTAGTTACGATCTAAGCTTCTAGCCTAGTGATAAATATAGATGCTAACAGATGATCTATTTACTGTAATTACATACCATATAAAAATTTACGCGTAAATTACTAACCCTTGCATCGCTTACTCTATCTCATCCCAATTGTAATCTCAAATTAGCTTTATTTACCTTAGCATTGAAGATTAAGCTAAACTAGTTTTTAGCATTAGGTAGTCCATAGAATTAGCTAGCGTAAGCAGTGTAAAATTTTGAAAATTATCAATGCAAATAGCTTGAAATTAGTGGTAAAGTTAAGCTCTTATGTTTAGTTATTTTCCCTATATGAAACCAATCAATCCTCGACCATTTTAATTGCTCTACAATAAAATGATACGTTAATAATTGTGTGAGTTGGAGTTGGTCATGTGTAATTTGTACTATGAATATTTGTTTCCCTAATCGCGTTCGCGTATTATTTGATAAAAGTAAAGGTATCACCCATGCTCTGAGGTACAGTGAGAGGAATTCATTCAGAAGTGCATATGTCAAATCAAGTGGTAACATTTGTGCCAATTCTCAGGTTGGAAGCATGTGCTGTTAACCGAAGCTTTCGGACAAATATTTATCATTCTACAAATTATCTACTGCAAACACGCACGAAAATGCATTGTAGGTTGTAGGGCAACGCAGCGTAGCATTTTAGAAAGCGGTATTATTCATAGTAGTAATGGTCAGGTAAAACGTCAGAATATTACGAATTAGGAAAAATTTCTGGAAATGAATGTCTTCAAAAAG
>VNWX01003412.1:0-10353 GCA_009869905.1 Ceratophysella communis | reverse complement strand
CTGAAAGAGAACGAAACCTACTTGCTCGCTGTCAGCTTCATCTTTTAGCTTCAGACTTCAGAAATAGGTGGTGGAGGAGGAATAATGCACAGGATTTGAGAAATTCCAGTGGAAATAGTCAGTGATAGTCATAAACAAAACAGAATAGCCTCAGATGTGGGGACACCAAGAGGTATAACTTCAATGGTTAAAACCCATCTTAAGTTGAAGCATGAATGAACATAGGTATACAAATAATAATTTTTCTTCGCCCTACTCGCACTTCAGCACAATAGAATAGACTTCAGGCTTCAACCTCGTCGCCCAAGTAATAAATAAGCAGTATTTTTTAAAATGATATTCGAAAATACATATAACATGTTCAAATAACAGCTATTAAGTCCAGTAAATGCTGAGCAGAGCAAGGCTCTTCAAACTTTAAACAATGAGCCTAAAGGACAGTAGGACAGTACCAATTCGACGGTATAAATATATCAAATCTAACCGTCTTGGCAGTACATGCAATGTTTTGCTTAATCAAGCAGTACACGGCAATAAAGTTTTCGACTTCCACTTACCCAATGCAATTATCATTGTGATTTCAGCAGCAATGATCACAGCCGATCCAGTAACGTAAGCAAGAATAAAAAAGAATACATTTTCCATTGTTGATAACTTAATTTTAGGTTTTAATTTTAAACACGAGTTTGCTTTGAATTAAATTTGACTTTTCATGGATAGACGAAACCCAAGCTCAGCTACCCAAGAATACCGAAATCGCGATGTCTAGGGTTACTGGTACTATGCACGATACCATGCGGCATTTAACATTGAATTCATATGGCCTTTATTTTAAAAATAGACATTTTACAACATCCTCTCTTTTCCCTGTTGCTATTTCTCCATTTTTAACTTCAAGGAAAATGAGCCATAAAAGTAAACTGGCAGAGCTAGACACGACAGAAGGGACAGAAGCAACTTTCCATGTTTTTGCCGTACGTTTCTGGTAAATCATTATCCCTTTCAAATTGGAGACTAGAAAGATAAGAAACTCTAATCCTATTCATTTGACGACTGGAGTGTCTCATTAGTCAGAACAAAAACAAGTAACAAGTACATGGGCCGAAGTGTGAAACGCGACGTAGATCAAGAAAGAGCAGGAAACGGATCATTATCACTACATATCAACAACTCAGTCGTGAGCGTGATTTTAATGAACAATCTCGGCGAGCTACTAGCTACTCAAGCTGTCGTAAATTCCAGAAGCCCGATAATTAATAATTATAAGGCGGAAACGCAACGTCTTTGCTCCACGTAATAGCTAATAGCTCAGATGTAGCATACCGTCTAACAGATCTTCAATCGCCATTCGGACGCCTTTGTCGAAAGCACGTGCATCGGCTGCCGTCTGAAATGTGAGCCCAAACTTCTTGTTACCAGTCTTCCAGTGATGAAATGTCGGCATAACTTTGTTGTACTCAAAGTCCTTCTTGATCGTACAACTCAGAACAACCTGAAACAATAAAACGAAGATAAGTTTCAGTTTCACTTCAAAAGCTCGAGTCCGATATTGTAATAAATACTTCACGGTCATTAATGCACGAAGCGAAACGGTCTCGTCGAGACCTAATTTTACGGTTGTTCAACGGATTGTTCGACGAATGCACGTACTAGACACTAGACGTACTAAATTCCAGCTGAGCTGAGCATTCCTCTTATTATAAAATCCTTTCTCTGTCAGATTTCGTTATCTGTTGACCGGGCTGTGCGTTTTGACGATTTCGATTATTACCATCGAGTTTAAGCCAAATGCGAATGTGGGAGTGGATTCTAAATACTTCTTACATAATTCTCGACACTCAAGAAGAGAAGAGAAACAGAAAACGCCCAAGCTTACTGGGGTGATATTCTTTCCACCCACGCTTTGGCGATTATGATCGTATCTGTACAACCTGCCTAACCGAAATAAGTAATTCATGAAAGTTGAGTTGAACATATGCTGGGCTCGGTCACTGGACGAAAGTATTTATTCGGAGACCAGTACCAGTTTTATCCAAAATGAGCCAGCTTCTACGTAAGACAGTATTTCCAGGAAGCAGACGCGCGTGTCTAACAAAAATAATGCTATAAAGGTGCTAGGTTATCGTCCAGCTCAAAAGATTGTGTAAGGCTATACAGCATTAGGCGTCTTCGTATTGGTAATTTAAAAAAAACATGTTCTACTGCCGTTATATTGCACGAAACATACAGCTGTGTTTAAAAATAACCTGAATCCGAAACATATTAACGAAGAACTAGCAGTAAGGTTTCTGATTTCGTTGGATAGCAATACCAAAGCAGCGCAAGGCATTGGCAGCGCAAAGTAAATGCATGCGTGCAATGCTGATCGTATCGTAAGTTTAGCGAATAAAACATGCATTGAACAATTTTAAACCGAAACAACCAAAACTGGAAATTGCCGGCAGTCAACTTTGGTGATGGTGATCAAGCCCTCTGAATCCATAATGTGTGTGTATGCTAATCAATGAAATGAGCCCAACCCCAGAAACCAGTCACGACTCACGCCAGCACTGAACAATATTATTCTTGGCATTGGATTTGTCCGGAGAGGATTCTCAATGAGCTCTTGTACTTTTCCATTTCATTCAGAGAATGTATTCCATTCACTTATTATGCAGATATACGACAGGTGTAACGTTAGCATATCCATTAACTATTAACTTTCTGCTTCTAGGACTAGGACATGCCTAGGATACACAGAGAGTAGTTTCGGCTCGCGTTGCCGTTGCGCCATAATTGTCACAAGCAATTTGAACAAGAACGAAGCTTTGAGTTTATGCCGTGTAAGCGCGTTAACCGGGTTCGGGCTGAACTTTTGTTCCTAAATCCAACACACAACACACCCTACTCTGCTATGACTGTAGTTAAGCGAAACGATTATACGTTATATCCCCCGCCAGCCGGAAAAATATCAATGGACAACTTATCTTTAGTTCATTCACAACTCTGAGCCAGCTTACTCGTTTTCAGTACAATCAACACAGCAAAATTGTATTATCATATCGCATCGTAACTGTAGCGAAAATGCTCGTCTTTAATACTCAGGGCCCTGGAACACTGATTGTAAATTTTAATTTCCAATTATTCCTTGTCGTTTTCTATAATGACTGCATGCTGCAGTCAATCAGTAGGAGTCAAACAGCAGAAAGTTAGAATTATTAATGGATGCTTAATATTTGAGTCCCGACAGGGGTCACAGCTGGATAATGTGTTCACAATTTGTCTAAAAAGTGACTGCGCGTGAAAAATAAAAAGCGACAGCGACCTAAAAATATAACGGCGAGGGTAAGGTATTCGATTGAAGGGAGTCCACAACGAGAGATTTCAACGAGGCACGATTCGACAACGAGAGATCTAAAAAAAACTATTCCACTACAAATTATAGTTTTCCAGGCTGAAGTTTAAATTATGAATCGTAAAGGTCAAGTGGACTGGACGAGTTACTCTTTTTAAGACCCGTTCAGAGTGAGTCTGTGCCTATACCAACACAGTTTATCTATACTTGTTCTTCTTAACTAACTCGCTTTGAATTAAAGGAATAAAGTAGTATTAAATAGATGTGTTCTAAGCTGTTAGGACGTTATTGGATTGCTCAATCCATTCCTTTCCCTATGTCTGCGATGCTGAATGATGAATGCTTAAGTAAAGATTTATTATTCTTATCACTTTCCAGGAAAAAATGCGCTGCTATCATGACCTGAGTCCAGCAGCCTCTCTCTTTTCTGATCGCAAAGCTTATTTATACGCAGAATGCTTGTCACATTACTTTGGTGCAAGGTTAGATAGATTATCGAATATAATTTAGCTTTGGTATATAAACCTGTACTTTGAGTGCATGTTTGACTTGTGACTTGAGTTTTCCTGCAAACTACAATCAAATTCATGATTTTTGAGATTATAACGTTAAGTAACAGGGTTTATATTTGTTATGTGTAACAATTTAAATTGAAAAGTAACAAATAGTACATCAGTATATACGTAATACGCATGTATGACGATGTTCAATAAACCACACCCAAACCTGAATCGTCAACGCCAAAATCCCGGTTATATTGTCCTAAGATTTTTTGTGAATGAGCGGAAGGCGGAGGGAGCAGAAGTTTTTAAATAAATGCAGCTTTTGTTCTTGCAGTTGCAGTAATAATTTGGAGTAACAGGTAACAGCGATTGAATAGTTAGATATTTCATATCGCCCCCAGAATAACTTACCGACTGATCGGAAATCCGCTTTCCATGAATAAGGTATTCATGTTTATCCGGCATCCGCTTCCGTACTGATACATTCGAAAGACCACCACCTCCAAGAGGAACCCATCCACCGCTACTGTCATCTCTCGTCATCACCTGTGCCCGAACTCGAACCAGGAATTGACCACTACGAACACAAATTAAAAAAAAAGTAGCAATTAGATCCAGGAGTAACGGAAATGCAATGCAGCTATCATTCATAATATCTACAATATAATCTTACGCTACACCCATTTGATCGGATCGGTGTATCCGTTAAAACAAATTGAATCAAGTTCACTACGCGACTGAATGTAATAATTTCATTGGTCGCAGTAAGCCAATTTTGGATAATGATTCCGTATCTACAATTAAATACTCACTTCTGTATGTCTGATGTATCCATTGGCATAAATTAGCATGCTAGGCAACTGCGAAAGTTTTTATTAACTTTTAGAGAAATTTAACACCATTTCTAATTGTTCGTTCACATTTCCATTCAATCAGTGCAATTAACTAAGCTGGAAGGCCACTTCAGCCATTAAAAACTAAAATATCAACTAATAGCATGAATGAGCTATATAATTCCAGATATAGTCTAGCGTTGAGCTAGCCAAGCTTAAATAATCATCAGTTAGAACTTAAATACGTTTGAATCTTAGAACTCCCACTCGAGTTTGGCCTCATTCTTATCTTCAGCGTTAGTTTGTAGCATTTTTTTATGGTTGGCACTCCCGCATGGAAGGATTACCACATAAATAATTCTCTAACAGCTCTTATATAAGAACAATACTTACTAGAATTTTAGTATTACCATTAACCATTACCACAAGCATTTATTGCATTATTACTACTTACTGTGGCTATCATTTCATTCATTCGTTTTCATTGTTTTTTGTTTTGACTGCTGTGCTAAGCTGCTGCGTTGCTGACTCTCTAGACCATTCATTTCTTCCACTTCGTCCTTCATTTTCATTCATTCATTTTTTATGCAGTCGATCCCTGATCCGATCAACAAAACTTCCCTCGTGTTCCGGTTCTGTTTCATATACCTTAGTATAACGTACATCTATATATATACAACTAATGAATACACTGTATGCGTATGGGTACGGGTATGTAACAAATATTCAGTCTCATCTTTGATATCAATAGTAAGCGAACCAAATATTGCTCCTAATCATATACCTATTCATTGATAATCGGGCGCTTCTATTTCATTGTCATGTGGTACTTGTCCCTGTCCCTAGATATACGGCATGTGAAGAGCTTATGCCTAGTGCTTGATCATTTGCATTTGTTTGTAGNAATCGGGCGCTTCTATTTCATTGTCATGTGGTACTTGTCCCTGTCCCTAGATATACGGCATGTGAAGAGCTTATGCCTAGTGCTTGATCATTTGCATTTGTTTGTAGGAGGACAGGAAGTCTAGCCTGGAACAACTCCAATGAATGAGAATGAGCAACAAATAACAAATTATAATTATACAGCATATTATATTGCATATTATTGATGGCAGTAGTATAGTATAGATAGACATGAATGATACGAATCTAAGCAGCCATGTTCCATGCTTATTTATATGTATAACTATCTATAGAATAAGTTAATTGAAGATACGCATTATATCAATATCATATCATATCTTATTTCTCTCCTGGTAAATCACTAACAATTAAAATCGAAACTTTTCCCTGAGATCGAGAACACAATCATCCGGTAAATTCACAGCCGGAACCTCCGATAACTGCATCAGGAAAATCTCTGAATTGTGTGCGCCTAGAAGACTTTTGACGACCTGGTGGATGTGGAAAATCAAAATCACTCAGCAGACCGGACAGACCATATACGGTTAGATCTGGATATGCCTCGGTTTGATAGGAAATTATGAAAAAATGGAAATCTTTCAGTAGGTACCCTAGCCCAGCCCAGGCGCTTGAAATTATTTTAATAAGAAATCGACTTGTGTTAACAAAACAACAGAGACAACATCAATCAACGTGTTAAGTTGGAGTCGTACACACCCTGATTTCATTGTCAATCGTCATCCTAAAAAGTTGTGATCTGAAGCAAAAAATTATTTTGTTGTTTGCTTCTTTCAACGTATGAAGTACTTCTGACCCTGGATCGCGGGTTCCATAAAACTGTTTATACGTTCTCACGAAAAAATACCGGATGTGATGCAGTGGAGTAAGGAGAAATGTGTAAGTACGTACTTTACGATACGACTATGTAAAGTAAAACTAAACCATACCTAGATGCACAGTATCGCTCGCTCCGCTCCGCTGATGGTACTAGCATACATTCATAATAGAACTGAAGACTGGAGTTATAAATAATACGCAAGAACAGCTAAATGGTAATTTGGAGTAGATCCAAACCCTATTCTAGTACATTACTCCTTCCATAACTACTAGTAGAAGTTTTCGGCAAATATAAGAGCGTGTATCGAGAGTTGAACGCTGAATGCAGGGAAATTCTCAATGAATCATTCAGGAAATACAAAGCAAAACAAACCTTTTTTCTCATCCTTAAGTTATAAGAGCAATTAATCTAACTTCAAATGAAAGTGTAAGTAGGTAATATGGTCATCATGAATATGAAACGCAACACGATATAGGAAATAACGATACAAAACTCGAAGTCCTAATTTTTTAGGTAATAAAATAACTAAAGTACCGATGACCGAGAGCCGAGACCATTCACAATGCAGCATGTATTTCGGACAAATTATACTAATACATAAACTAGAATTCATAATCTGAAGTGGTAAGGTATCTTATCTAATCCGGTCCGGACTTAATGAACATGTCATAAAATTTAGATCGGACTACGACTAGTGACTAGGGACATCTGGATAAAAATTGTAAACTTTGGCCTCTAATTCCAATGAAAGTGGACGTGAAGAGTCGTCTTGTCTACCACACACACCCGTTTTCAGGGTAAGACGAAGACAGTAGTAGTGGGCAGGCATTCATTCATTCATATCCGGAACTCCGCCAAGCCAGAAAACTCGGGCAAAACCCATTGTAGCCGAAACGGAGAGTCAACTGAGCTTGAGTATCTCCACTACCGCATTTTCTTGACTCTGCTTCTAATTCTCAAAAGCTCCTACTCAATGATTTCACCAAGAAGTGGAAGAGGCAGTGAAGGGAAAAAAATGACAAAGCTAGCTGAAGGGTGTCTGTGGCTCCCGAGAGTAGGGAAAGGGAGAATACGGGTAAAAATCCGATTTTCCCCTGTGCTATCTCTCCGGAGAAGCGGGAAAAAGCAATAAGATTCAGGAGAGCAGTTATCCACCCACACAAGAGTTGATCAATGAATCCCTTCTCTGCTCCGAGCGAGCCAAGTGAGAAAAACTCGGGGCTCCGAGACAAAAAAAACGACGGACACAGAAGAGCTAAAATTCGGTCCGACCGAACCGAAGTTGCTTTGCTTTGCTAGCGATGTAGTAGCAACGAAGTGAAACTGCTGTTGCTGGTTGACTTTTCCCAAGCACAGGCAAAAAGACCTAGTCAGGCCGTCGTTCGTCCAACAAACTACCATTTCACTTTCATCCCCTAGCCCACAGAAAACTTCCAAGTTTTCTCACCACTTTGGACCAACACCAACACCACCTAAATCATTCATCCTTTCCTAACAAACACCATCCGTCGTTGATGACAGACGACGGCGGAGGAGAGCAGAAAGCAAAACGTCACTTCCTTATCAATGAATTAGCATTAGCAAAGATCCTCATCTAATTCTCATTCATAAATAATTTCTGAGCTAGAGTTTGGATTTGGATCAAACATCACTAACGACAAACGAAGAACAAGGTTGATAAAATATAAATGTCAATATTTTCATTATCGGTGTACTTAATCGGAATTGAAATGAACCTAAGCCATCATTTGTCGAAGGTCGGAGCGTTGTTTAAGTTTTTAACTTTTAACTTCAACCTCCGGAAATCGTGGTATGCAGGATGCAGGAACGAACTTCGGGTCTGACTAATAAAGAACAGACTGTATTATCTAATATCCCCATTTCAATTTTCAAAGTGTGTATAAAAATTAAATGCGCACGAATATAAAAAAAATTCTCTAGTCTTCAATTCTTGCACTAATCGTATAAGCTAACCTGCAGGTGGAATGGAAGCAACGGTCGCGATTTAGAATTAGGTAATTTAATTTGGTACATATTATATTACATATTTGCTCCACAGGACATACGCCATTCGGTATCAAGAATCAGAGTCCCTTCGCCTGACCGGATATCTGAAATCCGGTTAAGGCACGGCTCCAAAAATAGTGGTAGTGGGGTGAGCAGCAATGTTTTGAGTTTGGTGAACGAGATGTGAGATTCTACGTTCTACCGCTACTGACTGACTTCCCGTCTGTCTTTCTTGCCTGTCTACGCTTTCTTTATGTCATATGCCTTTTCTATTTCGTACCTATACCCATACTCTTGACTTGAATGAAAGCAATAGGAATATGTTTAGGGCTAGTTTTTTTATTTAAAATGCTTCTGGTGTCGACTGGGAGTGGGATCGTACACAAGCACTTCTGGATTGAAAAAGTGATCTCTTAAATTCTCGAGACAAAATATGTCATTTTACTTACGCATGAGAGAATAAAAAGAAAATAATAGATTTGAAATTCCGTTCAAGTTCTTTCCTACACTGTCCTAAACAATAAACAATTTGAAGCATTTACCCGATTTCATCTTAGCTTATGTTACGAAAAACCCAATTCGGTTTTGATTAAGTAGTATAATATAGCATACGGAAGGTTTAGTACATCCGCGTACATAAATACGTCGGGAAACCTTAAGCAGACAAGAAAAGCATCACAAAATGTGACGTCCAGGCAGCAGGCAGTAGCCTCAAGCTTCGTCATCATCGTACGCGTATGTGTCAGTAAAATAATTCATTTTATATCTTGAAGACAGTAAAAATATTAAATTCGCCCATTCCCTCTAATCGATCGATTGGAGGGGCACTTCGCCGGGACAAAAGAAAACTATACCTGCACTATACAACGATTCTATATTATAGGTACTGCATTTACACTTCCCGAAATATACAAGGTGTAGGTAAATTGTAATGGAATAGACCTTTACAGGTCACAAGTCACAGCTTGTAGCAGGTGCAACGGCCGAAGGAACTTAATTATTATTGGGAATGCTAAGAAATTGTTAATGGTATTAACCATGCCTTACTCACATTGTTAGCATTTTTACACATTACACATTAGCACTCTTACAGATTGCATTTTTTAGCAACGGGACAAAATAGTCAAATTTTTGCGAATTTTGAACCAAAATTAGTGCCGTTGTCAAAATGTTCTCGCGCCTCGGGCGCGATTGTTGTTTTGCATCAAAAATTGTTACTTTAGATCTCCTGGAATTACCAAAAATGACAATTTACTCAGAAATAAGTCTGAATTTTCAATTTTTTGCCCCTGCGACCTGAAAAACCTTGATTCAGTGCAGTGCAGTATCAGAACAAATATCCGAAGCAGAGCTTATAGAGTTAAGAAAAACACCGTTCTAGATAGTCATATAATCAGAATCAATAGCTTGAGGTTCTGATTCCCGCTAACCGTAAATATTTAAGTCTGGACTAAATTGACGGAAATTGACATTTAAATTTTAAACTTCATGTTCGATTTCGACGGTTTTCAATTTAACATTTTATTTCAGAACCCAGACCAAAGAAAAAAAGTCAATAGTTACGTATTATTACACTTAAACATCTACATAATGTGGTGATGCGTCCACGGCGACAGGATTTGGCATTCTACCTCATCTAATATGGTTGATGTACGTACATACACTAATCGTTTAAGTACATGCCCTTCCTTCCTACTCGAGCCCAAGACAATACACGCACAATGACAATGACAATGCGGCTTCGCGGAAATTCATTAAAAATTGTAGGTTGTAGTACCTAACGGCGGCCTCCTGATACTTGACGCCACGCCAGTAATTTTTGCTGTACCCTGTCACCATTACTGTACAGGTGGCAGGTAGGTGGCAGGGTACTGGAGATGAGTTATAATTATTTTCGTTCAACTTTATTGACTGGCTGACGACGACGACGAGGAC
>VNWX01003411.1:0-10353 GCA_009869905.1 Ceratophysella communis | reverse complement strand
CCTCCTGGAGCCTGGAGACCATACATATAAAGCTCATTGCTCGTATCCGACAATAGCGGATCAATATGCAAGGGTAATTTGATCAGAAATCGTGGAATTGGTCGAAAAAAGCTTGTACATATTAGTTAGATTTAATCAAAAATACTGGTAAAAATCTTGTTGAAATGAAATTATGCTAGTTCTAGTGTTAAAGCCGAACAGAATATATTAAATAATTGGATAAATTGCTTTTGCATTAAAATTATTAGGTTAGACCTTTTTGTTCTGTTGGGTCATAGAAAATTGCACTCTAGTACATAGTACCTACCAGCTAATCTGCAATTTCGTATCAAGAAGCTTGTTATCCTAAGTCATCCATCGGAGTCTAATGAAAATTCCGTATACTCATTTCAAAATTAAATACTCGATTGGGAAATATACATTATCGAAAGTCTTAGAAGTGGTTAAAAAATCTAACCGAGTGGAAGTGTGAGCCATGGTCAATATCGTCAATAGCCGAACTGGTCAAAAATCCATTTTACCGCTTCGAAATGTTGGTATACCAGTAAAAGGAGCCCTCAAACCTCACTTACTCCTTGGAAAATGTTGATTTGAGTCTAAGCCCAGGCTTATATTATGCATTGCATGCTAAAAGAGCTGTGATGATTGAGGTGCACAGGTAGGAAGATCGGATATATGCATTGCATGCTAAAAGAAGTGTGATGATTGAGGTGCACAGGTAGGAAGATCGGATAGCTTAGCTGGCTTCTTAGCTTGGTTTGAGGTGCAATCACTCGAGTCGATTCATTTGGCAAGAAAAAAAACTCTCCTGCCAATACCAGTCTTTTCAATTCTGAAAAGATGTATCAGTCAGGGAAGTTGATACGAATACGAATGTATTTCTTCCAAATGCACTCGCACAATGAATCAGAACCTACAAAGAAATCTACTGATTGACAACAAAGGAAGAGGGAAGCCATTATTGCACTTCGGACTTGCATTGCCACTGGCAAATGGCATTGGGTACACAGACTATTCAGATGCTTTAGGACACGACAACGTTGCTGTTGTGCAATTTCCAACCACGCTAATCTAGCGCTTTTAAAATGGCAATTGGCGAGTTTTGTCCGATAAATTCTTAGCGTTTTCGTCCTGAAGCAGAAAATTACGAGCAATTATGTAGCACTGAAAGGTAAACATAGACGTAAAAGATTGTTGTTGTTCTCAGGCTTATTGTTTCAATGACCTTGTGTTTTCACATAGATTAGAATTTTTAAATTATTGCCATGACAGACGCAGTGATTCTTGAGTTTCCAGTGGTTTGGCAAACAAACTTTTAGTTCTAAAATTTGTTGTCAAATGTAGACGAATTCCAGATTCATAAATNTAGACGAATTCCAGATTCATAAATTTTGAAATTTAATTATTCAGGATGTAGCGTATTAGCACAAGATAGGGTCAAACTTTAATTACGTTTAGGCTAATTTAAACGAGGTTTAAGTCCATCGGTGCCCTAGCTTTAGGCAAAATACTTAGTGGAATATTCGACCGTTTTAAGCCAAGTGGGCTCAGAAAATGGACCGTCCTGGAGCGGGTGATGGAAGTCGAGAGGGCATGAATCGGGATCGGAATCCTTCCCGGGATTCCATGGTCGTTGTACGCCGGAAGCGAAGAAAGCCGAGCAGGCAGCCTACAATGGCAAAACTTCGAAAAAAAGTCAAAGTCCTCTATATACTTCTATGGGCTGGTCTCGGCGTTTTAGCGGTATATTTACGCCGTGAACCAGCACACCTGATGAATTAGTGAAAATTCTGACAATTATTTAAAATTATTTTTGTTTTCTATGGCATCAGCTACCTTTTGTTTCCTGGGTCTGGCTCCTTGCAAGTTTCAATCAGCGGAAGGATACCTTTGCTTTGATCACAATTAAGTATGCTTGTTGGGTCGTGAGTCTCTTTGAAATTACATTTCTGGCTTTGTCCTTCATTATGGGAGTCCTCAGGCTCGTCACGTTCAAACAAAAGAAAGTTATCAAGAGAATTCGTCTCACGGTATTGCTTGTTGGGTCGTGAGTCTCTTTGAAATTACATTTCTGGCTTTGTCCTTCATTATGGGAGTCCTCAGGCTCGTCACGTTCAAACAAAAGAAAGTTATCAAGAGAATTCGTCTAACGGTAAGCTTCATTAAATTTCGAACTGAATTTCGGATGCTTAAGTCAAGCATTGTATCGGAAATTTCAGGCGGACGTAACTACCGGACTCTTCATTGCTCAGCTACTTGTGTACATTCCTTTATCGGGGTTTATGGTGACCAGATTCAGGGCTCGGGTTTATGAACAGATGCAGCTGACCATAAAAACGACCCGAGATTTCGAGAAACGAGATGATGTTTGGATAGCCACGCAGAGCGAGGTAATATCTACAAAAAACGAAATACTTTGCGTGCCCTTTGACCATTTGTTCGTGACCCCTGGAAATTTTTACAGTACAAATGCTGCGGTATCGAGGGCCCGAAAAACTGGAACTGGGGAAAGGCGACCACTATGGCTATGACCAAAAGCTGCTGCAGTAGTGATGTCAAAGTAAATTTTTAGTCCAAATTTCTTATATTAAATTCAGGAGAAAGTTAAAAATACAATTACAGCGACTTTTCTCTCATAGTTCTGCACGAAGGAGAAAGCATACAAAACCGGGTGCTACGAGTACGAAAAATCCCTAATGGACTTGTACTTCCTGATAGTCGGACTACCAACGCTGACTTTCCAGTTAATCTTGATTGTACGTTCATTATCAAAATCATTTAAATTGGAGCATTTCACGACTTTCACCTTGCTTTCTCTTCAGGTGTTAATATTCTATGGCTTTGACATGTATCGGACTAATTCTAAGAAAATGAGGTATGCGTCTATCGAACGTTTCATCGAACACGTTCACCTAGTAAATTATTTAATACGTTCTGAAACATTTAATTTAATTTGAATAATTTTTAGAATGCAAATGGCTTCGGATAAAGCCAAGAAATTAGCGGATAGTGATGCAGCGGATAACGCCGAAGACTCTCAATCACAACTCGAAGACTCAGATGCACAGCGTGCTGCATAGAACTTACATAATATACCGAGATTCCCAGGGATCCAAGCCTCGAGAGAAAGCCAGCTTTCACCAAACCCACTTTCTCCCAGCAGAATGCCGTGTGACGTCAATGACCGGCCTTCACTCAGCTCCCACGTCAAAACCCCACCCAGATTTCCATGATAATTCAAATGAAGGTCGACTTAAGATTAGAGTTGTAGCAAATTATTAATGAAAGATGAATAATTATAACATGTATGCAATCTGAAATAAATCCGGCATTATGAATTTAATAATTTTTTGGGCGAACGTGTATTTGGTTTCCAGTACGAAATACAAGCGATATTATTGTTCTCTTCTAAAAAACGAAAGATAAAGATTTTTTATTTTATTTTGAATTTCAGTTTTCATTTCTCGCCATGCTCTTTGTATGTATCATCCCTGCTGTGGTCTCTCGTTGAACCCAGCCGAACACAGTCCCCGCTTTTCCCGTAAAACCCTTAATAAGTACATATTTTTATGTTTCTTAATTATAGAGTAAATATTTTAGGTATATTCTGTAATGTATTCTTCTCGAGTAGAATTCATTTCATAATTAATTTTCTCTTTTTTTATAAAAAAAATCTTTGTACTCGAAGCAGCCTTTTTTATGAATAATTTTAGAGTTTGTAGTGTTTTCTTCCTCCACCTCCGCCAACTGCACCTGAGTCACCGGACCCTTCACTTGATGTGTCCTCCTCTGTACAGGAACTACTGCTGCTGCTTGAGCTGGAACTGTAGCGGGGATGTTGGTGGGGCTGTTGGGTCGAGTCACTGTTCGACCGGTAACAGCGTGGGGAGGAGGTCGTGAGATTGTTCCCAGTCTCGGCCTCGTCCTGACTGAAACCCACCGTCACTTTGAAACTGGAGTTGTCTCCAAACATGTGCTTAGGTACGTCGAGGTTCGGGCGAGGGAAAGACAGATACATGATTGGGGTGGGAGGGGGTGGGAACTCTGTCCTGCAGTCCCGTCTGAAATTACAGAAATTATTATTTTACCATTATTTCGATCATTTTGTAGGAATTTATTTACATCAAACCGGATAGAACTCACGTTTCATCCAAGAACGGACAATCCTCGGATCGAGTCCATTGCTCAGGAAGTGGTGGGCGAGTCATGTCAACCGGAGTTGGACAACTATTTGTTCTGTCGAGCTCTCGTTCTCGGACTGTATCACTGTTGTTCCGAACTGGTTGTGTTGCATGAACAGTAAACCTGTTAGAATAATATTTAAATTGAATTTAAATTCTTGAAGTCCTTAAAATAATTAAAGTTTCCATGTTCAATCAACCAGTACTCCTTACCTTGCTACGGTACGATTACAAGTCAGTGGAGTGGAACTATCTCCTACACTATTATTCTGTTCTAAGTCCTTGTCAATAAAAAATGTATTGAACCAGAAATGGCAGAGTCTGTGCTTCGGCAATATATTTTTGACACAAAGTTCAATATTAATATCCCCTCGAAGAGCAATCGGCTGCTCAAAAGCTATGGTAAACCGGGCTGAAAACAGTAAAAACGGTATATCAGTTAATAAAACGGCCATAAATTCGTCAGTTATTTAATTGCTTTTGATTTCGTTATAAAATTTTAAGTATCATATTTTTAGTACCTCCACTTGCACTCTTTTTCCAATCAATTCCACCACAAGAATATGTTACGTCTTCTCCACCCGCTTGAGTCACATAAACAAAAACTGTATTGAATGATATATTTTTTCCAATCAGTCCTTCCAATGTGATTTCACGGATGAAAACGGTTCTGCTAAGGAAAAACACTCAATTAATTACCAGATCAATTACGGAACAAATCCTGTTTAATTTTGGGCTGCTTAGGCATAACGCGATTCAATCATTTCGCTTACCTGTTAACATACTGCTGATCAGGAGATTTTAAAATATGTTCGTAATACTTAACATATCTTTGTTGAGAAGGAATAGTAACACCCTTGCCATTGTATGTCCGCTCACGAGCATAAACTCGGAGGGCTTCTGCTGCCGTTGAGACTATTCTACTGTGTAGAAGATAGCAGCAGATCATCACTCCAGTACGGCCCTGGACATTTTCAAAAAGAGCCCAGTCAGTCAGACAAAATTAGTCATCGATAATCGAACATACTATTTTTAGCTATAGACTTTGAGCTTTCACTCACCTTGCCTGCCTTACAGTGAACCACTGCCACATGATCAGGTTGGCTCAACCAGCTCTGGACATCCGAGCAAAACTTGGGGATGATACTCAAGCTTGGTGGATTGTGATCTTCGAAAGGATATTGGGCTACTCGACCTTTGAACTTTTGAGGATTGTATGACCGCTCTAAAATAAAACAAATGACGAGTTTTTCAAGTGACTCAGCCGGGTTACAAAAATACACTCCGCTCCATTGTTAAGATTCTTTAGCCTACCTTTACATGCACAGAGATTGTATATCTTATACTTTCCACAATGCCTCATTTCCAGGAATTTGTAAACATCATCTAGATTATTTCGGTAGATTCCCTCTATTCTTTCACCAGGAAAGCCCATTGCAATCACGTTCGGGAGAATGTCTGGAAAATTAGAAAATTGAATTAGAATTAGAGACATAAGCATATCAGTGAGGGGACATGTAAATAATACATATAATCGAATCATAATATAAGTTCATATTCATATTCTAGTACTAAATCCGACAGAGAGCCGTTAAGCTTCAGCCTAGTTCCGAACTCATTTATGTAGTATAATTATAGTTACTACGTATTCCGGTATAAATGGAATAATTTAATCAAACGAATGATATTTAACCATACATAGCGCATTACGTAGGTACTTGATCATTTCATAATTTACTCCGAACTATATTAAACATAGTAATCTCATTTTTGTATCGGAAACTATCTCTGGTAGCAGGAGTTAATAGTCCATATCTTGTCGTATGATATTCACTTTCATATTTCATAATCGCTTATCACAATCGACCAAGCCCTCTAAGCCTTAATTGAACACCAGTGCAGCTGCACCCGACAAAATAATTGATAATGATTGAGATTGATAAGTAATAATTAATGCAAGACGTGCACCTAGGATAATACTTCACGATTCACACATTTCATGTCACATTGTTCGACGTACTTGTCTATGCCATCATTCGTCATACGTTCTAAAAGTTGAAGTTGAAACTTTCGTATTGGCAGCTGGCATTCAAAATTTTTTGAATCGAATTATCATGTTTTCAGGTTTAGTTTAAATTAATGCCGTCCATTTGGGGGACCACATATGATCGAAACTGCAACGAGATTTCTATTGTCTTGTTCTTGTCGGTGTCCTGTCCGAAATTATTTTCATTCCTGTAGTTCGACTGACGACGTAATGATGCAAATTAGATACACTGCCAACTCCCAAATTTACGTCATGTGCGTTTTATGTCTATTCATCTTCCGCTCCGCAGGCCAGTTCTCTTTTGAACCTACATTGATTGCTTAAATTTGAATCCCTATTAATGCTATGTAGCCAGTGTTATAGAGAGTTCAAATTTCCATATCAATAAGCCACTGGAGAAAATACTCCAGCACTTGGCCTTGACCTAGTTTTAAAAGCTTAAAACAATAAGACATCTACTTGAGTACTCACAGGAAAGGTCCAAATCGAATCCGTCCTCTTGAAAGCGTCTCTTCTGCTTACTGACCCAAGTCTTAATTTTGAACTTGGATGACATACTAGATGTACTCATTGAGCCCCCCAGCTCCCGAAGCTTCGGTGAATTTGAAAACACAATTTTTATCTTCGACTCGGATCTTGGTTAGAGACTCGAGCGGGCCTCAGCTCCTCAGCATTTTTAATAATTTAATTAATTGAAAGTTAGGCTTTTGCGGGTTTCAAGGTTTCTTTAGTCATGTCATGATGGAATGAAGGGAAGAACAAAAGATGATAGAAGAAGAGAAAGGACAATGAAAGAAACGTGCTCTACAGCAGCAGCACCAGCACCACAGGCATGGGGACCGGAACTTTGCGAGCTCCTTTTCTGACACTTGACTCACGGCAGGAGCCTTAGACCAGCCACAGAGCACTTGTTTGAACTACCAAATCACCGGATATCGGAAGAACAATGGCAAATCAAACCTTTTTGGGACACTTTGATCCCAATTTCAAGACCTTTTCACACAAGGGATCAAGAAGGGTGCACACAGCTGAGAATGGGAAATCTGGAGTAAAGGCAATTGGTCATAAGAAAAACCCACTGCACACACCCGCCACGAGCACAGAGAACTCGTAAGCCACCTGCACAAAGTGGAGGCTGGGTGTGGGTGTGTGTGGGCGGGGTGGGTTTCGAGATGCTGAGGCAGCGGTTGATGCTACTGCCGCGGCCAGGGCGTGGAGAAAGGCTGCACTAGGAAACCGCTTTGACTGTTGCCAAGGGAAGGGGAAGCTCTGCCGGCCTGTGTGTGGGGTACCCAAAGTGAACGAACAGGGGCAGATCCAGAAGTACGATTATGCGATGTTTCACCGATTTTCAATATTGAAATTGCAAATTCAAATACTTGATACATAAAATACCGAATACCTAATGTGGAGTGTATGTATCAAAATTGTTTTAAACAATTCATCTCTGAATTTGCTTGATTTTTGATTATGCTCGGTGTAAGAAAATGATGGAGCTACGAGCTTCTTTCATGACTAAACCAAAGCCGTTAAGACCTCTGACCTTTAGACCTCGAGATATACTTTTTCTGAAACCACAACACATTTCACGCTGAATTCGATATTTCTATGGAAAATAAGAAAATTCGTATACCCTTTATCTGCTTATTGCAAGGTTTTGACAAAATTACGGTTTAGTGGTAAAATGTACATGGCTAAAACGCATAATAAGCACAATTCGTTCGTAGCATATCGTATAGTCTTATTCAACTAAAAGAAATTGATCCAAATGAGTTTTAAGGAAAATGTCCGGTTGAATTTGCACTTCAAAATAATTGTTTCGTCATAAATATGCTGTAGTTGGGATGAAAGGAGTAGGGAAATATTTTGGATGCATGTGTGCAGAAATACAGAAACCGGCGAAAAGATTAATCGTCGTTTACAAATCGTTGTTGTCCTGTTGTCGAGCGAGGTTAGTTTGTCTATATTTTCAAAGTCAGTATTGCTTTTGCTTTTTTTATAGTGTTTTAAGCTTACTAAAATGAAGTTAAAATCCAAACTAGCCTCTATAAAATATTTAAGTGTAAAGATTTAAGTTTCGGAAAAACGACAGATTTTCCTGACATGTAGACGTAGACAGAAGTACAGCCGCGGCATATACAGATTATGTAAACGCATCTACGATAACATTAGTATTTTTTTCTGGAAATATTCTTTGAAAAATATTTGGATGGATTTTTAAGTTGAGTTGAGTTTGAAGATTTAATTGGAATTGATCTCATTCAATTCGTTATTCCGATTCCGAGTTCGTGACCATTTTAAATCAATATTAACTATTTCTCGATAGCATTTGTGTCTGCTCTGTTCCAGCCCAATTTTATTGGAAATCGCATATTTTTCGGCTGATCATGTCGAAGAGCTGTGTTCATGTTGAATTTACGGCAAATTTCCGAGTTTCCCTTGGTAGCTGATTTTTTGCGAGCCTATCAAGTCTTGTGCCAATCTGAAAATGTGCAGTTGCAGAGTGTTCAGGGCCACACAGGAGGAGAGGAGAGCTAGCTAGCTGGCTTCTTCTGCCATTCGATTCCCATCCTTTTCCTATGCTACGTGGAGACAAAGGAAAATGGAACATGGCATATATTAGCCTATCGATTCCCCACGTGCACACTCCCTGACTTTCAAAGCCCACAAAAAACGAATAAAGTCACTCAATTGTCTGATGGGATGGACTGATGGATAAACTAGCATACGAAAGCATTTTTTATTAGTCCACGATTTCACTTCACTATTCAATTCAATCAATCACTATGCAACCAAAATATCATTTTTGGCTTCCAGTCCAGGCTGAAGCCAAGTTCAAAATCAATTCTTTGAACCATTTTTCAATTTTTTACATGACAGAATGACAGTAGATAAAAAAAACTTAATTATGTAAAATTCATATTGAAATTCTAAGATTTCATTAGATCATGAGTTGATAACCTACCATTTTCGTTGGGTCATACTTTAAATTTCAAATCATCCTATGCCGTAGCGCAAATTTCTTGCTTCTTCAATACTGTATTTTAATCATAATTTTAAAGTTTGATTAAGAAATTGAATAGAGTATATTTTATGAGTATCTAAAACTTAAGGTCACAACTTTGAATTATTAGTTCCTGTGGCTGTGGAAAGTGCATGCATTGGATTGGAGTTGGAATGCTTCTATAATAATTTTAGATTAATTTCTTGTTTTTTAGCTACTCGGCGATGGTTGACGGATGTTCAATTTCTAATTTTTAACTGGATTCGGTTTCGGTTTGTAGTGATAAAAATTCACCTATCGTTATTGTTACAAATAGAAACGACGAACGCCCGAATCTCATCTGGGGAAAAAGACGCGATGATGGGTTCTCCCGCTTGGTCACCGCACGAAGATTTATTTTTTGAAACTTTCGGTTCAAAAAACGCGATACGAGGAGACTAGGAGACGCCGCTATTTTTTTTTATTGAACCAAAGCAGTAATTTAATTAATTTTTTAAATGATTGACCTGTGATCAGGCCAATCCACACCCGTACGGCAACGTAAGTCAAGGTCCACCTGGGTTCATTTTCGCTTAAATATTTAATACGACTTTATTAAACAAATTATGTAGCGGTTTTGACATACTTAATTCTTAAATTATTTATAATTTTTTCGTAAACAGGAACACAAGCTGCAAGCTGTTCCAAGCTCCAGGTGAAAGCATAAAAGCAAGTAAAATGACCACACGACCCAGAAGCAGGGGAAAGCCTGGACCCAAGTCCAGAAAGAAAGCAGAGAAAGTAGAAGTGTTACCTGAAGAGGAAGCTGAAATCGGAATTCCGTTAGCGGAGGAGGAGCCGGTAGAAATTGCATTGCCGAAACCCCTGCCAGTGGTCGAGGTCATGACTTGCTTTAACCAAAGATCGGTAGAAGGACGTGTGGTCATTAATCCTCCGCAAAGTTAGTCGCTAATTAAATATTTAAAAATGCTGCATGAAACTCCAAAATGTTATCATTATCATATCATTATGCAATTTAAATAATATTTTTCTTGTCATGCAGGAATGGCTCCTCTGAAAACTCATTCCACGGAAGAAAAATGGTTCTTCTGTCGTTTCTGTGGTCGAAGTTACGTTGACCC
>VNWX01003409.1:0-10358 GCA_009869905.1 Ceratophysella communis | reverse complement strand
GGTAAAAATGTTAAAATCGGGCTTTTGGGTGTCAATATTGGTTATCCATCATCCAAATTATGATTTAATCACGTTAAATACTATCTGGGACATTCCTGTACTCAAACTGATCAATTTTGAGTTCATTGCGTGTCATACTTTAACAAAATAACAGTTTAGCTGTGCTGGGCCGCGTGTGGCGCGCGGCTCGAGCCTTCAACGCAAACCGCTTTCTGCAGTCGTGTCGAGAGGAAAAGCGCCAGAGAAGGTCCGCTATTTTTTCTCTCTTAAGTTGTGCAGCGGTTATTTGTGAAGCTATAGTGATGATGAAGATACCGTTAGATCGGCAATGAACTCAGCTTTAATTTGGTATATTGCATGTTAATTTACGATTTTCAGAAGTATGGGCTAGGGGGGGAGAAAAAGGTTTAGTGGCGCCCTGTACATAGAGTGTTATGATACGCCAGACTCACAAAACGTAAATAGAACTGACGACTAACGTAGTTATTTAGTATGCATATTCCTATCCTAAATAAAAACCAAGTCCTTAATGTTCTGTTAGATTATAGGGCTAATTAGGAGTTTTTCGTGAGCGCACTTTACTATATCGCCTCGGTAAAATTATATGAGCAAACTATTGATTGATGAAAAGAAACTTATGGCCATAAGCTGAAGTCCGTTGAACAATAAGTTTTAAATGTTTAAGTAAAACGCACATCGCATGATCTATATTTAGGAGCTATGCGTAGTGGAAACTTATAGATACTGAAGCTCACAGATGTTGGTTTAACTGCAATCAAATACGTTTGACTGATGCGTTAATCTTGTGGCTGGCGTTGCATATATTTAAAGTCGAACTAAGAATTAGTTTAAGCTTGTACATATATATGAATGTGTAGGATTATAGAATTTTGACCGAGGCCATTTTTTTTCACTATTACAAATATAGTTAGGTATGTACTGCCATTGGAATATATTTCATATGCCAAATGTTTCACTGCAAACTGCAATAATCATATTAAATCCTGTCAGCTTAATGAATGGAAATTATATTTTTCAAATACCTAATTTAATTTAAATATATAATTATTATTATTGAAATGCTTTTCAATAAATGCTTGTTTTTATTTCACTTTTAAATTAATGCTTGTATTTTGAAGTGATTCGAAAAGAATATGACACATTATTCGGTCGTTCTGATTCCATGATCCAAACCTTCTAGCAGCTGCTAGACTATGCCAGGTTCACTTTTATTCGCTTTCCATCCAAGTCGCCTTCGTTTAATCCATCCACCGCCGCATTGGCTTCATCAGAGGTACTGAACTGTAGGTGGGAATTGGGAAACAAAATTTGAGATGAAAATTACGATAAATTATAGATATTATATTTGTATACAAATTTCTGAGTAAAATAAATATTGCGTATTACTGTAACAAATCCAAAGCCACGACTTCTTCCAGTTTCACGATCTCTCATAACAATGGAGTCTATCACTGTTCCATATTGTGAAAACGCCTGTCGCAGAGATTCGTCAGTTGTGTGCCATGACAGATTTCCGACGTAGACCTTTGTCCCCGATGCTTCTACATATAAATGTAAATCTTTTTAGGTCTTTCAATTTAACTGTTGTATTTGTTCAGGTTGTATATTTATTTTTAATATTAACAGAATTATGCTGATGCGAACTCAAATTATAAGCTAGAATTTTCATGAGCTTACCCGAGACTTCAACTGCTACAACCGCAACAATTAAAATAAGCAAAACCTTCATGTTTCCCAGATAATTAAGCCTTCCCGTTTCTCAAACAAAAGAGTTCTGTCAAATAGAAAAATAAGTAAGCAAATTAAACGCCCTGAATTGGCTTTAAATACGGTTCAAACTCAAGGCTTAAATTAAATTAATAGTTTAACCACTCACTGTGTTTTCAATCCAGAGTGTTATTCCTCCTACTCAAAAACTGTTATTAAAACTGTCGACTATCGTAGTTGTGTTTTTTATAGGACGGGATTTACAATGAAAAGTAATGTAAACTGAACAAAACCATTAACTTTCTGAAAGATTAAGGCTAATTGGGAAATTTTCCTAAGCTCTTTGGATCAGGGATCAGGTTTTTACCTAAAGCGTATGAACATGGTATTAAATTAACTGATAAAAAACGAATTATAGTCCATATCGTTAGGCTATTTAAAACTTGTTTTCCAATTTCGAAGTAAAACTCATATTTCAGAGCCGGTTTTTGAGAGGTATGCCAATAGTGTTACCTTAAAAACACACCAAACTTGAGTTACAAGCTTAAAAACGGAAATAAATATGTTTGTTCGTTTTTCCTTGTTAGCTTCTGGTTAGAGTTGCATCGTATTTTAAGACAAACTCCTGCTAGAACAAATGAATGTAAGAATTATAGAATTTCGACCGAGACCTTGAAAATTTAGTTTAGAACGAGTATAGCTAGGCATGTGTTGGGATTAGGGATAGCTATGTTATAAGTTAAAATGTTGCACTACAAACATCTTATTTATTTAATCCTGTCGGCTTAATGATTTGATTTAATGTTTTCCAGGTGTATCTGTTGTAAAATACTTCTTGACATTCAGTAATACTGCTATTACTCGAGAGGGAACATCATTATTTGAGATTTGTATAGACCTGTTGCAGGCTTTAAAACCTTCTTGCCACAAAATTAAGTTACATAATAAAATGTTAAGGGCAAATTTTCCAGACTCCGAATTTGAACCCTACAAGGACTCCGTTTTTAAACCAGTACCTGGGACTTACATCTTTCTCAATGCCCTTGACTTGGAACTAAATTTTTTAAAGGAAACTTTTGGGAATCAGCGTGACAAGAAGTCGATTTGTCTAGAAATCGGAACTGGTTCTGGAATTCTAATAACATCACTTGCTAAAACTTTGGGAAACAGCAGCTTTGATTTCTTGTAAGTTAGTAGATTTTTTTTAATGAATTCAGGATTACTTTCATAAAGGTTAATCTCCATTTGAATTACCTATTTCATTTTCAGTGGAACTGACATAAATCCGACAGCAGTAGAAGCTACCCTGAAATGCTGCAATTTAAATGGCGTCGAAGGAATCAAATTAGTGGAAACAAATTTAATGGATTCATTGAAAGCTCAGTTTTCTCAGAAAGTTGACATTCTCATCAGTAATCCGCCGTTTTGGCCTACTGAAGAAGATTCTCTTGTCGAGGTGAAATATTTATAGCATTATATTCGTATTTTGTATACTTAGTAAATTGTAAATTTCAAGTACAAAAGCATATAATCCTGCAGCTTCCGCATACTAATGGCTGGACACATGCTACAAACGGAGGACCAAGAGGAAGAGCTGTTATCGATCAAATCTTGAACCAATTAGACGATATTTTATCACCGAACGGCGTAGCCTACATGAACATGATTGAAAATAACAATGTTCCTGAAATCATAGAGTTGATGAAAAAGAAAGGGTTTTATTCCAAAATTATTCTCGAAAGTACCTACGAGACGCTCTGGCTGGAAAAGAATCGACGAATGACCAGATTTGCTGTTCGATTTAGTAAATTAAATTACAACTAATGTGTAGCAAAATTACCCTATGTTGTATTGTTCTAGTTTCAATTGATTTAAAAATTTAACTATCATTTTATTACCTTTCTAAGGCGCTCAACCGTTTTCGGGACATCAAACTTCTTTTATTCTACTAATAGGTAGGTTTCTTAGATAGATAGGTTTTATATATAAATAGTAGCTATATAAGATCTGGATTGACAAGGAATTGGAATAAATCTATAACCTAGTAAACTCTTTTAAGAAAACTGTTCATTTATTGTCGTTAAATTATAATAAACTTAGCGTTTTATGAAAGTTTTAGCTAGCATAAATGGTCCGCAGTTTTACCCATTTTATTAGCTTTTCATTAATAGAGTACTTGCACTGATTTTGACTCATACTTCTGGACTGGACTGGACTCATAGGCTGCTATATGCATAACCTACGCATATAAACGCATTCTTAGCCAAAATTTGTTAAATGGCTTACGAAAAAAAACCCAGCTTGACAGCTTTACTCCAGGCAGACACCTGATTAAATACATAAATCTATTTCAAGAAAGACGGGTGCTAAGTAACCATAAATGTCAATCAATAATGCGAAGACCTATTAGATCGGTCGCAACAGATGCAGACAATAAAACAAGTTATCAGACTCAGGTTTCATTTTATGCAAAAATGAAATAATATTTTAACATTCGTTTTTTTTTTAAACTCAATCGGGTTTTATTTCTCGAAATTCCTCGCGCATTGCATGTAGATCAAGCGAATCAAGCAGATCTATCAATTTAAGCTTGTATTTTGTTATGACTCAGGGTCACCTTTGGATTAATGTAAAATCCCCTATCAAATCTAGGATCCGATTTCATAGGGAATCTGAACAGCGACTTGATTTGTTGTATTCGATTCGGATTGAGTCAAACTACATTTACTAATTAAAGCATTTGCAAAAATTAACTCCTCAAAGTAAGAAGTGCTTAAACTGTACATGACTTTGACTTTGCATACTTGTAAGTTACGCATTAATTTGTTGGTAAGTACATATTTACGATCTTTTTTGGAAAATCACATTTCTTAAAAGACTTTTCAAAACAATTTCTAAGTAAACTTCTAATTTCCCGTTGGGACGTGGTAATTGAATTGAAAAAAGTGAATTTGTTTTTAGAAAGTTAAACAAATAATCTACTAAAAAATTAAAATTGAGTGCAGCTAGCCTCAAAACTATGTATGTAACTCCTAATTGATTTTTAATGCCTTTCGGAACACTAAAATATGTGAGACATAAATATATAAGATTATATCACGCCAAAAAATTGTCAATCCAAAGCCTAAGTCTATTGCACCTCTACCAATAACGTACTAAAATTAAATCGAAAGAAATCATATTGCTATCATTGCTTCAATCTTCAAGTTTCAGCAATTGTTTAAAAAAGTCGGTTAAAACTGCGAATGTTGGCCGAGAGTCTGGGTTACTCTCCCAGCACTTTTTCATGACAGCATATCTGTAATGGAAGCATACAAATGGTTCTGGTAATATTATAATATAAAAGTTATTTGTTGTTGTCCAAACTGGTTTTTTGTGAAATAACCTACATTTCGTCATCCGCAGCAGTTGGCTTGGGTAAGCGCATTCCATATTGGAGACTTCCGGAAAGTCTGTCATATTGATTTGCTTGAGGATAGGGTTCCTTTCCGTATTCAAAAATTTCCCAAATTGTCACTCCATATGACCAAACATCAGATTTGGACGTGAATATCAGGAGCTGAAGAGATTCTAGAGCCATCCATTTGAACGCCAGTGGTTCCTAGAAGTAGGCAACGTGATTCAGGCAGTATTTTTGAATACATAATGAAGAATTACTAAGCACTAGCAAAAATTGAAACCAGCATGTAATCGTCCTTTAAGTCAAAATTTCAATAATGATTATAACCGTTAACCCGGGCCGAATAAGCATTTAGAGTTGTCGTAATGAGCCCTTACGTTGGTTGAACTATCATCTGGATTGATATGTTTCCAGTAATCCACTTCTGAGCAAAGTTTCCTGGAGGAACCAAAATCTCCCAATTTCGCAACCAAGTTTTCATCGAGAAGAACATTGCGAGCCGCCAAATCAATGTGAAGTATCTGTAGTGAAATGAATATAAAGATAAAGTTCAAAATTCACCACCACTACTTCAGTCAGTTTTTTTAATTTAATTCTACAGACGCACTTTCATCTTTTCTAAATATTCCATGCCAAGTGCAATTTCGAGGGACCATCTACACAGATTCTTGCGGCAGAGTGGGTCACCAGCTGAAGGCACCAATAAAGAGTCCCTAAAAATAGAATTGAATAAAAATCATATGAAAGATAAATGTTTCAAATTATGAAGAATTTGCAGGTGTGTAATTACCCTGTACTAGCATTATTCGAATTTACTCTTGGAATCGGTTTCGGCCGATTTAAGTGCAGAAATGATTTGAGCGATCCATAAGCACACAGCTCAAGCACAAGCCAGGCGTACGATTTTCCTGATTGCAAAAATATTTAATTCAATTTATGTTTAATACAAGTTGTACTAAACCTACGTGTAAAACCAGGGATGAAAGCATTTATGAAAACTCGCCTTTCCTTAATTGGCTCACAGAAGCTCCCAACATATTCACAATATTTGGATGCTGGCCGATGTAGCTGAGAATTTTTATTTCCATGAGAAGAGGTTTAACGTATTCGCCATGTGCTTCCTTAATGGCTGCCTTAACTAAGACTTCCAATTCAACACTACCCTCGTAGACCTGGCCAAATTGCCCACGTCCCAGCAGTTTAGATGCTAAAAGGTATATCTTATTTTAAAATAGGCAACATATTCAGTAACTCTGACAAACTCGCTTACACTTTATAATTGCCTTTTTTGGAATTTCCCATTTCCATTGATATGCTTGAAACAGAGCCATTTCCATGGCCTCGTCGTTTTCTGTTTTCGAAAGAGTTTTGCTACAGTTCTTGGTTTCTAAGCCAACTTTTACATATCCACCTGGCGCCTTTCCGTTGAAAAATTCGTCCAAATCAACGGCCGGTAAAGTCCGCTCTTGCATTTGTTTATTTACACTTGCATATTTTCTCCAGGCTAAAAATACTCCAATTGCCAATAGTATTAGAAACACAATTATTGAGACAGTAATTATTATCGCTTCTGTTGAAAAACTCGTAGTTGGCGGGTCTTGATCAACTAGTTGTGGGCTTTGAAGATTGAAGCACTTGAACAGAACGTTCTTCTTTTCCTTGAAAAAGTTATTAAAAAATGTAATCGCAAACTTAGCCATTGACCGATCATACGTCCTTGTGCATGGTAAACTATCCCGCTAATTTAATCAGTCATAGTCATAGTTTATGAAGCTCAAATCTTACATTTAATAACTGTGGCAACGGATTTGTAAGTCCGGGTTTTAAAATACTCAACGGACGTCCATGAACTACAGTTGAATCTTCTATCCAAATCTCGCAGCCCTCATTCACAATCGCGGATTTGATAATGTTCCCCATTGAAGAGTATTCTGAGAAAAATGGTGGAGGTCCTAACCGATTGAAAATTCGGGGCATCTTGACTGATTCGGAATAACATTCATGGCAAAGAGATTCAATGTACAAACGGGCACATTCGTCGGAATTGAGTTGAACAGCAGCACAGGTAGAGCTAAGGCATTCAGGGTCCTGCGTTAGCCGTAAAATTAAATTGTAATTTGATCAACTCATTGTCTTGTCAGTTATATTTTTAATGACTTACTCCGCATTTGCATGTAACAGTAGTTCTTTTCAGCTTCTGAAACAAAAATTAATTTTAGAAATGAATAGAAATTCTGTGTTTGAAATTTTAATTACCTACATCATAATTCCATCATAAGCCCTTACCGGATCGAAGCCGACTTCCGAGATCAGCCTTCGCTGCTGACAAGGCAATATGGTGGCAGATTGATTTAACCCACAAACGTTGTACCCGCAATTTTCTCCTACAATTTTGCCCTCTAAAGCATATTCATTTTCTAGCCACACGTTTCTTGTCGCGTTTGAAATTACACTGAACAATTCTTCACCGTTTCCTAGCTGCGTTGTGCTATCATAAATATGCTCAGCTCCGTAATAGACTAGAATCGTTCCGCAAATAGGTTGCCCATTTAAATACCTGTTGATATCATCAGGAACAGAGGTTTTATGAAGTTCTGGCTTCATTTCTTTATTTACGTCTCGGAAGCCTGGAAGGCAATTTAAAAAATTCTTTATTTTAACTAAGTTCTTGGGTTAACAATTACTTAAGTCTATTATTATTCATTATTAAAGCTGGTATTGACTGACTGCATTTTTTAATTCACAGAATTGTTCAATTTTTACCATCCAAAATCGAACAAGCATCAAGAAATAGGTTTTATATATTTATTTAACTTGTTAATCTTACCAGTTTTTCCTGAAGTATTTCCGACAATAGAACAGTAGCTGTTCCGGTGTGTTACAAATACAAGTAAAATAAATAAAATTCGAGCCCCTGTGATTGTATCCATGTTGATCTCACTCTGTATTTTATTAAACTGAGGCAACAAACTTAACTACACTGTGCTTTAGTGACAACTCAATAAATAATTTATTATGTGTTCCAAGTACTATTTAGCTTTACAGACTTACTAGTTAGCTAAATCTAAAGACTGAATCGAAGACGCCAAATTGTGTAACACAAAACTTATTTGAGTACCCAGTGCTGATTTAATGCATATATCACGACTCTGTTATATTTATTTTCCAGAGTGCAAGTTTTAGGTACCTACTATATTTATTACTTGTTTGTATGGCCATGTTCGTCATATGAGATTAATAAAATTTGTGAACTGCTGTATTGCAGATATTTAAGACTGAATTAGGTAGTGGTGCTGCCTAGGCAGTGACGAGCATTTAAGCTCGGATAGGATGACACTTAATATGATAACGAAATATTGGTAAGCCAATGCGTTTTTCTGGCTTGGCTCTTTGTTTTTGGACTGTCATTTGTGGTTTGCATATTTATATGAAAATTGGTAGCGATTTTTTATAAAATGCAAACTTGGGACTCAAATGTCAAAAATTTATTACATCCTTATAAAAATAATTCGAAGAAATTTATTTTAGACGAAAGAAATATGAAGCCCTTTGTGATAGTGGGGAATGCTTTCTCGGACTTGTCACAGCTTTGCTTTGACTTTAGTACCTAATAGTCGAACCTACCTAAAATAATATCATAAAAACCCAGTTAATCAGTAAAATAGCCTGATGCTTAATCTGGTCTGCGCGCACTTATTGGTCTGGGCTTAATTGACTGTATACGGTACTCAATTGACGGAGCTCAATTAACACTAGGCGAAAATAAGTAAAGGAAAACAGCAGTGACGCTAAAAGCAGTTCGTCTTCCGAATAGCCATATTTCCGCGATAATGATTAATCAAGATACGTACAATATTTTGATTGCTCGAGTGGAAACCTATTAACCATAATTAACTAAAACTGTGAATTCTATTGGATTTTATGTACTGTAAACAGTGAGTCCCGTGTCCCGTCCCAGATATACCTGGGCTTTTATTATATTTTACCAATTTGCACCTGGGGCTGATATTAAATTTGCATTCACGTTCCAAAAAACATACAAACAAACTTGCAAACTTAACAGATTAACTAACACATTAAATTAATCAAATACCACTAGCTGACCGGTTAATTGTAATTCTCCTGATTTTACCAAACTCAAGTATGAGTTCTTTGTGCAACAAACAAATTATAAAAGTCCCAACTTATCTATGTTTCTAGTGTACAATTTTTGTATGGTGCTCATCTCATAGTATTTCTCACTTTATAGGTATCATTATACTCAACAAACCTTGATGTATGGGGCAGAATTACTCGAAATCTATTTATCGGAAAATGTGTCCCCGTATATACTTTTTACCCCTGAACGTTTAAACTAAGTAAAATATTAATTGTAATCGAGGTAAGAACTGTAATGACCAGTAGCATCGGGTTCTTCCTTATACAGTAGATGCTCCCAGCACTAATATACAGTGGTGCACACGATTTAATTTGGAGAAGATTTATAGCTTATGCTCTAGCCTTGTAATATGACAATTTTTTAAAGATCGCTGGAACAGATATTCGTCATGTAGTCTACCTTTAAAGAGCAAACAATATTCAAATAGCTGAGAAACTTCTCTAGCTCCGAACGTGTTTCCTAAAGTCAGGACAACGGCCAGAACAGGGAAGAACAGAGTGCCTAACGCAAAATTTCCTGAGGCTATAATTCGCACAGTGACGCTGCAGCTAACACCAGCGCCATACATGTAAATCAGATGAATTCCTGGAGTGGCAAAAATTGAGAAAATCACGTTGTACTGTCGGTTGAGGATGGTAAGATGTTTATATAGCTGTACTCTTAGATTGTAATCAGATGCAGCGTCGGCTGACTTCAATGGTTGGCTATAAAAAGATATTTCATGATTTAGAAAATTTTTATTACAAATACGAGATCAATAAATTTACTTACCAAATTTTCCCAAGCCAAAAAGTGCTAGTGAGAAGATGCATAGAAAGAAACAGAAAGTACGTTGAACAATTCGAAGCATTCAGAGTACTGTGAAGCCATCTAATCCAATGCAAATTGTGTGTGTCCAAATGTTTTTGTACTCAGCTGGTACCAATGTGTACAAAAAGTATGGTTTGCTACCAAACATGGCTACAACTGGTAACCACAAAATCGCTACGATGTACGGAATATACGCGATACTATTAAAAACAGCTCCATGCATCAAGAGTTTCCGTACATTCGTTCCACCTTGTAAAATCG
>VNWX01003408.1:0-10359 GCA_009869905.1 Ceratophysella communis | reverse complement strand
TGGGACCGCTACGAATTGTCCCTGCTATGAATTGTCCCTGCTATGAATTGTCCCCGCTATGAATTGTCTTGCTATGAATTGTCCGCTATGAACTGTCGCGCTATGAATTGTCCCGCTATGAATGATCGTAGATTCGTTCTAAACAATATCGAATATTTATCCTTGGTTTAATTTTTAAAAACAAAAACTGTACTAAAAAATTAGAAACCTCTAACCTTGAATATCCTTGCGAAGTATCGTCAGCTCAGCATGTTCCCGTAATTCGTTGCGTTGTTCCAAAACCATGAAAATGCTGCCACCGAAGAGAAGGTAAACGGTGAAAATGACACCGAGAAGAAGCCATCGCAGAGGGGTCATCAGGACTCAGGACTCGTGATTACCCGTTCTGTTACCGGTAATACGAAAGTCCACTTCGACCTTGCCTCAGTTCAATTCGTTCCTCCAAGTCACCGCAGTCAGAGAAACAATTAGATTGAAGTTGATGCATTCCACTTGAACTCGTCAGCTTCTGAATTGCCGTAGAGGCGAAGTGCTAAGAAAACCCGTGTGGCGAATCGTGAACTCGGAAGTACTTTGTTGTAAGATAAATAAATCAGTTTGGTTTCTGGGTATAGGCGAAGCCAATGATCGAGCATTGAGCCACTGAAGAACTGCTAGCAGTTGGTAGCGTTGGTTGACTGACCAGAATAGTTGTGCACTTGGACTTTATGTTTATGCTTGAGCTTACTTCTTTACAGGCAGGCTTGGCCTCTCATTACTCATTTCAGCACGGTAGACTGTAACTGAGCTGACCAGGCACTCGCCTAATCAGTCGCATCGTTAACTCAATTGAAAACTGAAACTGGATTGGCCCTTTCACTCTCTCTATATAATCATCAGAATAACCTAACCTAACTATAACCTTTTCTTTTCACCCCTTCTCCATTCTTCCAACCTTCTTGAGTATCAAATTCCCATCGCAGTCCATAATAGCTTCTCAATTCTGATAAGAGCACATTATGCTATGAAGGTGTCTGATGTCTGACCGATCCGTGCATTTAAAATGGTGTTACACGGCTCAGGTAACCTTCACATGCTCATGTTATCGTATTCGGTGTGATAGCGCTTCACATCGGGCTGGACTTTTCATTTTTCCTAGTACATCTAATGAGCGATTCTTAATTTTTTTCTGCGATCTAACATCTTAATAAATAATTTCATTCTTTTCCCCTGACTGCTAGCGTTAAGGTAGTTGAATTTGTGTCTCTGTCTATGCTTCATCCTTGTGCACGGCACGCCACAACCATGGAAAATTCCGTGGTAGCACATTTGACATTGTTTGGTTTGAAACTAAACAATCAAAGAGTCGGAATAGACTAATTAAAATTCAGGCTTATGGCTGAAACATTTATTTTATGACAAAATTAATTGAAACATTGGGTGCTCTGAGACGATGTAGATGTATATAGCATACCTACTTTAAAAGTGCTTAAAAATAAATTCTGCTTAAGACGATGGGGAAGTCATTACCATAATTTTAGCATCCATTTTAGTAATGCTTTAACTATTCTGTACTGCTTGAATACAATTGACTCGTGAGCACTTTGCGTGCTGGTCAGTATTTTTCACAATATATCATAACGGCGATCACGCTCACGCTTTACCTCTCATTAGAGACTATTTTTTTTTCTGCTGCTGGTATTCCCTGATTTACGGATTCCATTTGAATTTTATTTTTCAGTGTTAAAATATAATCAGGACTGACAGACAGTAAAAAATAATTCTGTATTATGGGAGTCATGCGTCGTTTGAATAAATTTGTTTTGGCGTGCCTTTACTATCCTGATGATGTTCCTAGAGTTAAAAGATGGAGAAGAAGAGGAACCTATAATATAAAAGGATACCTAAATTTCCTTTGTGACCTGGTTAGAAAAAGTCAACTTGTACTTAAATAAAAATAGCGGAGGCAGTGTAAATCAAATAACACTGTGATTGATTAACAAGTGATACGGGGATAAACCTTTTACGCAGTTAGTTTTACACTTTGGAGCAAAATATTTTTTTTTAAATTATTGCGACAGGTCCAATACTACAGAAATCGAGGATGGAATTATTTTTTTGAATTATGAAACTAATCAACTTGTAATTAAATTCCAATGCAATGCAGAAAACACGCCATTTAAACACCAATATGACTAAAGTATATTAAATTATCTATTCGGAATTTCGGTTCAATCGTCGAAACAAGTAGGCTCTTGCCTTTAAAATGTCATATCACTCGACCTAAAAGAGCAACTGTTAAGATCAGGGATGACTAACGTGAGACGTGTTTAGCATAGCATTTTAACATTGACGAAAACACCCTTAAACTAACCTCCTTCTCCCGAAATAAGTTTTGGATTCTGGCCTGGACTGAGGGCGAAGATTTCGGCAGTTGAGCATTAGGAATCATAGTGTGTCTGATCTGCTTACCAGGACCGGGACTTAAGATTAGTGGAAAGAAATTTAGTTATACAATTATTGGATACCAAGATGGATCGTTAGTCTGTTTGGTACACTTGGTAGAATTTTGACCGCTGAGAGGAATTTTTCTCTGCGAATAAAATGAATGGTGTAGGCAGACCAAGTTAACTGCACACTAATTAGTGCTAAATTTTACATGCAAGAATGTTCGGATGCCTACCATGTAAATGTTAAATATGAAGCTCTTGGCAGCTCATATAGCTGAATACGTCAATCAACGTCAATCAAGATCTTAATGCTCCAGTTCAGAAAACGCTAATTAAGTGCTAAAATTCAAGAGTAATCTATGTGGCTGATAATCATGATTGGTATTATGCATTCTGGATCCCAGGTAAGCCTAATATTAAACGGATGGAACACTTGATTTATTAGCACTTTTCTCATCAAAAATGCATGACTAACCAGATGAGACCCATCGTAGAATTAAGTAAACTTTCTTCACGGACAATTCAAGAGCAGCTGAAATTGGAAACGCATAAGAATATGCATGTACTTGAATCTAAAATGTACGGTAAACTATATAAAAATTTTAATTCAGGATTTACACCAATAGCGAAAAATTCGAGGACTGTTTGTCAATGTCAACCGTTGGTTGATTAGGATTTCAGGATGAAAGAGTTAGCATTTGATTTTAGGACGACTTCTCATATTCAGAAAATACCCGAAAATTCGAGAAAACCCTTTACCATTGTAAATTGTAACGGATATTTAACTGAAGGACGCATGTTGCTTTGCCACTTTTAAACCTCTACCTGACAACTGGTCTGCTTTTGAAGAACAAAAGAACTGCATTTTGAACAATTTCGGGCTAGTTTTCATATGAACGGACGGCAACCTTTTATTTTGGACACGAAGTTCACAGCTCACTAGCTGTGAATATCATATTAAGGTATTTCATTGAGCAGATTGGTTTGCATCATTTAAATGACAAATGACGTCCACGTTTTACATTATGTAGAAATCAATCTTAATTCTATTCCTGCTCAACCAAATTATTATCTTACACCTTTACGTCGTAAAATTTTAAGCATGAATTATGTAGTTTATTTATTAGTTAGCCCAACCGCACGGTTTTTATATAGCAAGCATAAAGGAAGAGGAACTGAAATGTATGGGTAATTAAAATTAAGATGTTAAGGCATTTATCCAGAACAGAGTAACAATACCATGTGCCTGTACCTGCTCAGTTTAGGACGTAATAATCTTTTGACATGCACAAACACAAGCCTGCATTATCATCATAAATCATAACCAGGTAGCCAATTAGGAGCTCAAGCGTCCGGCGTCAATTGAGCACGGTCGATTGAGCACCGTCAATTGAGCACCGTGCTCAATTCGGTTTGACAAGTAGTTAGTGATTAATTTTGCCAGGTTATGTTAGTTTACGTTCTATTATATCATTCAAGGTTAGGTTAGGTTAAAATTTCGGAAAAAATAATCAGCGCGGCCCGTGAGCACCGGTGCTCAACTGACGGTGCTCAATTGACCGTGCTCAATTGACATAGAATCGAGCTCAAGTAGCCAGTCCACAGTAATGTAATACGATCACATATAGGTGTGCATATTTAAATTTTTGTAGTGAGAATTCTAATATTATGCGCTGAAACGTTCGGCCGAAGACTCAAGAATAGAACTATTGCTCAGACTAATTAAGTGATCATGTTTTTGATGGTCATGGACACACAGAAAATAAGCTTGAAAGAAGCTTTGGACCTGTAGAAATAACAATGAAAATAGTGCACTCGAATCGGAACTATTTCCCAAAACTAATTGCTTTATTTATGGAAATAATTTTCTCTGTAATTTTAGTATTTGTTTACAACTCACAATTCATAAGTAGGGAAGTTTATTTTAAATGAAAATAAAATACGTATTATTCGTGCGATTAACTAACCTAGTGTTTACTATTTATTTAGAAACTCCTAATTCCTTTCTCTGTTCAACGAGCGTTTGAACTACTGATGGATCTGCCAATGTTGAAATATCACCCATTTCCGAAACTGCACCACCAGTGGCTACTTTTCTTAAAATTCGTCGCATTATTTTTCCAGATCGCGTTTTCGGCAGAGCGTCGGTAAACTGTAAAATATAAATTTTCTTGATTAAATGCTACACAACACAGAATGCACCCTGGAATCCAAATTCTATTAAACCGAACAAGCGTTCACAAATTTTTGAATACGACTCACACAATGCCTGTGACTACGACAAAAAACCTTGATATATGGTTTTCTTACCAAAATAAAATCTGGAACAGCATATCCTGCAATTTTAGATTTGCATAATTGGCGCAGTGCCACTTCCATTTCTTTTAGATTCACTTCAACGCCGCCGGAACTATGCTTTACGACAACGTATGCAAAAATTCCTTCGCCTTTGATTTCATGAGGATAGCCGACAACAGCGACTTCACTAACTAGGTCATGTTCATGCTGAAAACAAGAAATATTAAAGTGCTGTTCGAAAGTTGCGTTTGCGTCGAATTTTAAATAAAGCATGAATCAAAAATACTACTTACGATTGCGTGCTCCACTTCAGTCGTTCCCAAACGGTGTCCTATATATTGAACAATAAACACAGTTTAAATATTTAATACCCCATTCGTATGTGCATGAATAAGCTGATGGACAAAAACAAGTTTATTTTTATTATGTGTTGACTGGTCGGCCATACCAATAAATACATATAATTTTTTCCACTCACCGGTAACATTAATAACGTCATCAACTCGGCCAGTAATTTTCCAGTATCCTCTTTCATTTTGAATCGCGCCATCTCCAGTGAAATAGTAGTTCGGGAACGTAGTGAAATAAGTTTCTTTGAACCTTTGTGGTGAGCCCCAAATGCTTATTGCTAAACCAGGCCAGGGTTTTTCAAGACATAGTGGACCCTCACTGGCTCCTGCTTCGGACATGATTTTAGGTTTGATCCCGAAAAATGGACGCATCGGAATGGCTGTGTTTGAATTGAAATATGATTAAACACTGCTGGAGAGAGAAGTTCTGGCTGTTACAAGCCAGGGAACTGGCTCCAAGCCACTGATATGTCATGTCGTACCTGGTTCAATCGGGTCGTTAGGACCACTAGGTCTTGGCGTCAGTGCAATTCCGCCAGTTTCAGTTTGCCACCAAGTGTCTACCACGGTACAACGCTTCTCACCGACAATATTATTATACCACTCCCAGGCTTCAACGTTGATTGGTTCTCCTAGGAAATATTTTGGTATCTTTGAAACGCGCTTGATAAAGCGCGAGTTAACGAATGCGTTTAGTAAACTTCGTCTTACCTACGGTTCCGAGAACGCGGAGACTCGATCGATCGTATTTTTGAACCCATTCATTACCGTACTTGATGAGCAACCTAATGGCAGTTGGAGCGCAGTAAAAATGGCTTAGCTTCAATCTCTCCACCGTTTCCCAATATCGTCCTGAAAACCGGGATAACCTTTATAAGGTCTATACGATATGATATACGATATGATATATGATACGATACGTTAAGATGAAAATGCACTCACCTGGATCAGGATACGTGGGCGTCGATTCAAATAAGAGGGAAGTAGCTCCATTGGCCAATGGAGCGTATATTGCGTAAGAATGTCCAGTAATCCAGCCAATGTCAGCAACACAGCCAAACTTATCACCAGCATGGCAGTCGAAAACGTACTAGACGGAGAGTTGGAAAATTTAGGAGATTGCATAAATGAAACCGTTTGTTGTATAATTTCTATTGTTACCTGATGCGTTATCATGGCATACAGCAAATATCCTCCGGTGGAATGCATAAGTCCCTTCGGCGCTCCTGTACTTCCGGAAGTGTACAGAATAAAGAGTGGATGATTGCTATCGACATATTCGATGTGATCTTCCACAGGCTTTCCCTTGAGTCCATCCATTAAATCTTGCAGAAAATAGTCCCTAGGATGCTGCATCTTTGCTCTTGTTTTATCATCATCACGTGCGTCAACAATCACAGTTTTCACACATGGACAGAGCCTTAGGGCTTTGTCAACTGTTTTCTTGATTGAAGTATGTTTTCCGCCTCTTACAATTATGTCGCTTGTTATAACTACTTTTGCTTGTGCTAAAATATCACGGAGGAATCTCGAAATCAGTTTCAATTTTGATAATACGTTTGACAAATTTGCGTAACTTTACTAGCTTACCATCATTAATTCGAGATGCCAAGGCTTCGGAGCTGAATCCTGCAAATGCCACCGAATGAATTGCTCCAATTCGAGCACACGCAAGCGCCATTGCAACTGCTGTTGGCCCAGTTGGTAAGTAAAACGCAACTCGATCACCCTTTTGTACGTTTCCAACTTTTCGCAGTATATTTGCATAGTGGATGACTTTCTCGCGAAGTTGAGCAAATGTAATGAATTCATGTTGATTAGGTTCATCCTTTTCATAAATTAGTGCAATTCCGTTTGGATTGGTTTCCGCGTGTCTGTCTACACAATTTACTAGAAAACAAAATATTTACAGCGAAATTTACAAAGGAATGCTTGTGAAAAGCGCACTGGCAGTACTGAATTTGGTTTAATTACCAGAAGCATTTAGTTTTCCATCGACAAACCACTTCACATTTGCTTCAGCAAAGCTTCCTGACATCACATTAGAAAACGGTTGTTTCCAATCAAGCCGATGAGACAAAGCTTTCCAGAACACTTCAGGCTATGAAACAGCACAAAGCAAAATTAAAAATCTGCGTAATAAAAATCACAAACCACAAAGAATATGTAAAGACTGGAATTTTACCTGCTCAATACTAAATTTGTACAAATCTTCATATGACTTTATGGCTGGGTTCATTTGCTGAACTTCGGGCATTGCCGAACTCAAAAACGTTCGGCATTGTTTTATTTGTTTGAAATTTATTCGTTTCGGTAGGTTTGCTGAGTTATATTTGAGCAAAATCACAGTAGCAGCTTTCCACATTTTGATTCTTGGGAATGTCAACGTTGAATGTCAAGCGGGGATGAACGGGAAAATGTTTTACCTCGCTTTTTGCTAACTGAAGGGTTGTTTACAATTATATTTACTTTGAAATATTATCTTTCAATGCGAGTTTATCTTATTCAAAACTCCATGTTGAATAGTTAAATATACGAGAGCGGAGGAGTGTGTATAGGTCCTTGTCGGTCAGACTTGAATTACAAACTCTGTGGCGGTAGTAGTACTGACTTCGGTTTCAGGGTCATCCGGTTGAGGGTTAAATCCTATAATAAGTAGAGAGAGCATTAAGCTTAAGCATGAGTGTACGTAGTCGATAGTGGATTTAGCACAAATTGATAAACATTAATCCCACAAGAAAATGGCTATACAATTACAGACGCGTCCTGTTTCTGTACTCTGCGTGCTGCCTGAGAGGAGCATAATGTTGTGGTTTGAGCTAAAATGCTAATGCTCATTATGGAAAATCGTACGGGCATGATGGGATGGGATGTCAATAGCTACTCTTTTATATGTATGATTCTGATTACACACTGTAAATATGTATAAACGCCACTGTATTTTATTTGCGATTTGTGGCCGAAATAGTGAATTATGAAAAATTCTATTATTAAATGTTACGACAGATTAGACAATTTAGTAGCATACATAATGTTTGAGGCTTTAACGCTCATATGGAGAGGAAAGTGCAATGCTAAAATCCCATAAGGAATGGGTTTACGCAAAAGTTTATTCAGAGGTTATTATTCATCGTAGAGACTTTCGGTTTTTTGTTACGTACTCTCAATGACCTGTTCTACAATTGATGTTGACTAAATATTTGAGTAGTGGTCGCAAAGGCGTAGTTATCTCAACTTTAAAATGACCAGAAGTTCTGACTCGTCTAGCATCATGGAACAACTAGAAACCAAAATTCTAGTCAACATCAATTATAGACAAGGTCTTTACGAGTACGTAGCAAAAAACCGCATGTCTCTACGATTAGTATTAATCTCTGAATAAACTTTGGGGTAAAACCATTTTGTTTGACATTTAAAATTAACTTTTTCTCTATCTCCTCTCACACTGCTCTCCACGACTCTCTTCGCACCACACACACAGCCGGTTACGTGCATGCAAAACGCCCAAAGCCAAAACACGCGAACAGTTCGCTTTTTCAGTCGCTTTGGGATCCACACGGGTCTTAAGTTAAGAATTAAAAACTTTACAAAATACTGCCTAATCGATTTAAGTGGGCAAACTGACACGTCAGAATAAACTCTGTTATTTATTGTTAAGGTGCATCGCAAGTCACTATCACAAATAACAACTGACGACACAGACTTCAGAACGCTCGGGAAAATTGTTGATTAGCACGGAATTAAAATCTCGATGACAGTTTTTGAGATGGCGTCGTGCTGCGTCACCCCCTGGCTAATGAAAAATGTATTCACCTTGTCAGAATCAGAACGAGTACCTACCTAGGTAGATTGTACTGTAAGTGGACAGTGGACTTTGGACAAAGTTTTACTGAAATAAGAAATAAGGTGAACGTGAGTTCTGTACTTCTGTACACTTTACTACTTACTACACTGTTACCATTCCAGAAGCCTTTGCCCGAATTCTAATTTTGTACGAACAATAGCCAAGGACTGTTTCCGATTCGTTAATATTCAACACTCAACCCAAACGGTGGTCAACCTTTCCTTCAAACAGTAATTATTTGAGGACAAAAATAACCGTGTCTGTCTATGTACCTTGAGCCTACAGGAATAAAGGAACGCCGAGCGAAGTTATCGTGTTTTGTAGCGTAAGTTCAACGATATATCAAGCTAAATACGGGCAGCATCCAAGAATTTAATGATTTTAGGCCTTGATTAGAAATATTTAACCAGCAGACGCTTACGCTTAGGATGTGAAGAATTGAAATTTCATTTTACAAAACAAAGTAGACAACTAACACCATTCAGTTTCGAAATTGCCTAATATACTGTTTAATATGAACGGAAACGAACCAGAAATCAAAATCGAGTGCAAGTGAAATGCGAAAAAACAAATTTTGCAAAAAGTTCGAGGAATGTGCTGATTTTCGTAGCTATTTTGGTTTCACGTGCAAGAGCAAAGAAGCATTTAGACGCAGATATACATGGGATAGAAACTAGTAGAGTTTTTGCGAGGGAGGGAAGAGGGAACACGCATGCTAGAATGCTAGATTCAGTCTAGTTAGACTAGAAGCGTAGAAAGTTGTAGTTTTAGTATCTATCTACACTACTAAAATACGCCCCGACTACGCGTCCGAGCTTGATAAAAAAACACCGACTGCCGCCATGGCCATGTGCAGAATGTATTCCGTTATTGAGGCGTGGAAGCCGCTAATGATGGTTGTCTTTCTTACTGAATCTGATTCATTCTCTTCGATTGAGTTCTAAGTAAATTACTACTGAAATAAGATACTACTATTAATATCTGGTATTCTGCTATAAAACAAACCGTATTGACTGACAAATCGCAAATGGCTTTAGAATTAATTTTCAACTATGTGAATTCTGTTGATTTGAGGCTTACTTAACCGTGAGAGTTAAAAATAATGCCATGTAGAAATAAAATTTAATGGGCTGTTACGCTACAATATTCGGACTTACGTTTACGTAGTACGCTAGGCACGGTGAACTAATATACGTAGTAGCGATTCGGTAAACTTTCATTACAAATTTTTGCTTTATTGATACAGAAAAGAATACTTGTCTACTAGTCAACGACTTGATAATGATTTTGTGTTTGGTAATTAGGGTAATCTTGAAGTAGTGTAGTGACCGCCACGAAGCAGTCTGAGCTAGGATTTCATATTGTAGAAAGTCAATTTTTATTCAAGTTCTTCGTCCATTGCCAGAATTTGAGGGTTTCCCATCATGGATAATGGAGG
>VNWX01003407.1:0-10364 GCA_009869905.1 Ceratophysella communis | reverse complement strand
TTTCCAATTCTAAATTTAAAAGTTAGTTTTCTAGCCCTATTGCCAAATTTAGAAGTTTTTAGAATTTAGACTTTAGCAGTGAAAGTATGCTTTCACTAGGCGCTGGAACAAGATTCTGGTTTTGGAACCATAATTTATTGCAGTACTTTTTTTTTAAAAAAAATTAATAATCCAAAGTTTGTTCATAGCGTACTTCGGATTATTAGAGAATATATTTTTTAAATTTTGGAGAAAAAAAAATTGAGCTATTTTATTCAATAAATCACCCATGCAACTCGTAAACGACCCAGAAGCCTCTTCCCAAATCCCTAGATTCCACTACCTGTTTCTCCAAATTGAAATTATTACTATTTTAAATTGTGCAATACGGCTGCTGTTTACCAAGGGAAATCCAAAGTGAAAACCCTGTTGAGAAAGAGCAAGAGTTCAAGTATAGGAGCAGGAGTGCAACATGAAAACGTAAAAAGGAAGCAGCGGAAGGCGAGGAAGAGAGAAGAAAACAGGAAGAAACTAGGAAGCCACGAGGGACTGATTGTCATGATGAACAATGCTTTCTTTTGTGAGTCGACAAGTAGGTGAATTGGGACTTGTTGGAAGCATAGGCGTCTTCTTATGCAACTGCATAGTCTTTTCCGGTCTCAGCCTCGTGTGTGAAAAAACGCGTTCCGTAGGTAGACCTGCTAACTAATGCACTTCTGGATCTGACGCTGAAGTTAGTTGACTGCCATTTCGTATTGGATAATAACCCTGCCTTAAACTGCCCTTGATTTTAGAAGCTGTGTGCATTATGGCAGCCTATTAGAAATTAGAAGCCTCGTTTGATAAATCAATGTTTATCTGTCCTTTGACCTAGCCTGACCTTTGACTTAGCCTCGCTTTAACCTAGTTTGACCTTTGACCTAGCCTGGATTTGACCTAGCCTGACCTTTGAGCTTTACTGACCTGACCTTTACTGACCTGACCTTTACTGACCTGACCTTAACTGACCTGACCTTTACTGAACTAATCTTTACTGACCTGACCTTTACTGACCTGACCTTAACTGACCTGACCTTTACTGAACTAATCTTTACTGACCTGACCTTTACTGCCCTTAACCATTTGGTCAAATCGTCCAAACCATGGCACATTAGACTTGCCACGGTTTAGAGGATTGACCGATATCGCGAACTAAACCGTGCTTTGCATTGATGCTCAAAATCCTTAAACTTTTCTCGACAACCCGCCGACTCAGAAATAACCGCAAACTCACGACACCTCCGTCTTTCAGAACACTTAAAGAATATGTGGGATGTGGGAAAATGAAAACAGGGAGGGAAATTGAATTTCCTTTTCTATTCAAGCCTCAGCCTTCCAAGCCCACAAGTAAAGCTATGCTAAGCTACTACTATGGAAAAATCTTCAGTCTTCCTTCTTCTGTTATTGCAATTTGATTTTTTTTTCGTGTGAAGCATGGCACTTTCTTCCAATTTTGGGTAGGAGTAAACTTTCTCTAGAGAAAGTCCGGTCCTCATACCTCATGAATTCTTCAGAGATATGCAAATCCATAGTGTCTATCGGAAGTCGGAATTTTTGGGGAAAGTGAAAGTGAAAGTCAGGTTTGGGTTTGCTCGGGATTCGACAGTGGTCGATGGCCAGCGTCCACTCGTTATCTGAAGGTTCTGCATTATGGATTCATGCATTTTGCCTACGAGATTGTTCCACGGGGAGCGAATATAATTCAAATATTTGACGTGTTGTTGCGTTAGCCGGCCAAAGCGTCGCTGGAAAATTTCAAAAATAAATTTGCTTGGGATGACAAAACGACAGGATATTCGTCTATTGAAAACGAAGGCGCTTCTTCTTGTCGATTTCTTGACACCTGGCACCGTTGCGTCGATTTCAGATATTTTCCCTACATAAATTTGTTATTCCTTGGACATAGACACACAAAGTTTTCTATACATAGAAAAAAAAGCATTTTCTTGGCTAGAGTTCCCTATGCATTTTTCTTTGGAAAGGTCTTTTGGTCTCTGAGGTTCCTTTTGTGACAAAGAGGGCCAAGGATCGAATTGACATTAGATAGAAAGAAGACGAAGGGATAAAAAAGTTAGTCCCTGTACGGGAGCAAAAGAGAGAAAAGGAGATGAGGATAACTCATGGTGTGGAAAGATGTAAATCGCTCAGGGAATTCTATATAGTTAGTGTTATGCGAAAAACTGAGAAGAAAACTCAAAGTGAAACTGAGACCATGAATGGAACCACAAGACGACAAGTAGCCAGCTAGAGCTTCTGAAATCCGACCCGCCGAAGCAGCACGGTTAGCATTTCAGAAATAGTTTCGTACGGTACGCGTACCACCGGAACCGAAGCTCGAAGGAAATTGAAACGCATCCAGATGCATGTAGGGAATCAAGTTAACGCAGAGGTCATTTTACGCAGTGGAAAGCAAATCTCGAGAGCTTCGGCAAGCGCGTAGGGTTACCAGCTTATCAGAACCCCGAAATTGGCATAATGTGTCGTATAATTAAATCTCGGCTTATTTCAAGCTCAAGCGCTGCATATTCAGCACAGATCCAAGGAATACGCGTTGTTCAATCGAATATTGCATAGATTCTTCCGGTTAAAATACGGTGACTTTTAGACAAAATTTGCCAGTACAAGGCGCCAACTGTCTGGCAGTCGAGACAAGTTGCAAACACAAGAGACCGGAACAGCAGAACCAATACAATGCAAATATATAATGCAGAGATATCTCCGTCTCAATCGCAATCTCCGATTCCCAATCCTCTACAACCCGGAAAAAATAAACAAGAATACATTGACTAAATAAATAAAATGCTGGAGAGAGATAGCAGTAGTCGCTGAGACCAATTCAGAAGCTTTGGCCAGAAGACACGGCCGATCAGTCAGAGAAAGCATCAGTAAGGAAGTGGTAGGACAAAAGGCAGAAAAAACAAAAGGCCCCTCCAGTCCCATCTCATTACTATGCAGGAGAGAGGCTCATTTGCATATGCTGAGATTTTCCACAGAGAAAATCTCATTACAGAGCTAGAAGGGACTTTCCGTCGACGTCCTCGTCGAATTAGTCCGTGTATGTTCTCCGTTTGCTCTCCTGTCTGTCGGTCTGTCCGAACGTTGGGTTTTGGGTCATTTCGGCTCAGACGTTGTGAGCCTATAGGCCTTTTTGTAACATTTTTTAAAATATACTTTTTTCGGTAATATATAAGCTCTACGATTTTGTGTGAAATCATGCAAAAACCAAGGTAATTGTTTAAAAACAAGCCATTTTAAGACAGTTATAAATAAGATTATACAGTATACTGTATTAGGCTGTATTTAAATAGCAAAAGTACCATTTTCCCGTTCGAATTGACATGAAATTTTAGAAATCCTTTTTGCCGAAAACCACGGGAAATCGGGAGCTTTGTGGGAGTTTTGTGGTGGTTTTCAAATTGAGGAAAACCCCAATGTCAAGCTTGAATATGCCCTCTACGAACCTAGCACCCTTCCGGCTTTTTAGAAATCCTTTTTGCCGAAAACCACGGGAAATCGGGAGCTTTGCGGGAGTTTTGTGGTGGTTTTCAAATTGAGGAAAACCCCAATGTCAAGCTTGAATATGCCCTCTACGAACATAGCACCCTTCCGGCTTCCACAAAAACCCTTTTTGAGTGGGCAAGGGAATACTTCTGAATTCAATTCAGATTCCACGAGTTGAGTTGAGACAGACAGGCGAGGATTGGGTGGAATGAGGCACAAGACCTTTCTCAGGGCTTCCGGCAGCTATTGCTGTAGAAAAGCTAAAGCAAGGGTTGGAAATTCGTATATTGCTTTCACTGCTTTCACAAAGAGAAAAGGGATTTGTGGTTTTGATTTTGACTAAAAATAGATCAGTTGGATTATTTTGAATCTTGTGTTCTAAAATCTAAATATATCTAATATATCTAACCTGTTACTCGTTTCATTCAATCAGATTGCAGATTGGTGGCTATAAATATTGCTTCAAATGAATTAATATGTTTAATTTTGGTACGTGGAAAGTTCAGAAGGTTTATTTGATTAAACCGCGTACATATCAGTCCTTCAAATAAAAAAAATCCATTCCTATATGATCAATAATGCTTTTGAGGCCTTTATTTCGCGATCTCTGCCATTCCGTGCCTTTGCATTATTTTATATGCTTCAGGTGGAACATGCACATGCACTTTCTATCTGTTCCCACATCACACAGCTACTACAGATATGAGGCCTTGGTTCAAAGCAGCAACCCGACAATTCGTCCTGGCTCGGGTCATATTCGAACAAATCAGTAGGATAATGTTTTCCCAATACAACGCAGCATTTTTTCTATAATTTTCAAAATAGTGGTGCAGTGAAGAATCAGTGCCTCAACAAACCAATTTTCAAAACCCAGATACGTATTTGAACGCAGTTTCCAAAATAATGTAAGTCATAAATAAATTTAAAACTGAATATTCTGATCTAATGGACACTAAAACAATTCACTGTCCAAAATTTCAAAATAGTGCCCGATTTATTAACTGTTAGCTGTTTCTTTAATATTAAATCGTCGTAGAACGTAGCCCGATGGCGTGTGACAGATCGTCTGTTGGCCAAAAGGCTGAAGAGCGTCCTCCACCCCAAAGCCCTGCGGAGAGACGGTAGGAAATGTGTCTGAAGTGCCATTTTCCTGTGGCCAGGGCCAACCCCGCAAGACCCCGTCGTCGTCGTCTCTTCTGTCGGGTTAAGTAACTTAATCCAACATATAAAAAAGAACGACGAGGGAAGAAATCCAACTTTCACTTCTTTCTTTCCTACTATTATTTCTCCCTCATCTCTTCCATTGCATTTCTACAATTTTCAGAGGACGACCACCACCGTCTGCTCCGGATTTTTACGCTTAGGTTTGCTAATCCTTCCAATCCCCACGACTCCTACGGCTAAAGGATATATACAACAGCTTTGCACATAACTAAAAGCAACACTTAGAGTCAGCATTGTGCCTACTAGAATTTTTTACGGTATTTAATCTCATTTTGACAAAATGCTTCGTATATTTTAATTTAATTCACACCCTGATTGTGAGATTTTTACGTATTCGCTGGGATTATTACAGTGGATTAATTTTTAGACTTTGTTTTTAGTCGCTTAAATTATTTGATGTTCATATAATTAGGCATTTGGGATCATTTCAACGATTGAGACCTGTGATTTCAATCACTAACTATTTTTCAATACACATAATCCCGTGCGATTGGATGTTAGATTGATGATGCTTTGCAAACTTCTCCATTAGTCACCTCTGAAGCAGAAATACCGAAAAATGTCAAGCTAGCTAAGTACCACCAACTTTAGTCGAGTGATTCTGAATCGAAGACATTATAACTTTACATAATACATAATATGTATCTAGTTCTACTTCAGGAGAGATGGATGTCTCTCTGTCTTGTATATGAAACCCAATCGTAGTGTGAAGTGAAACTCGAAGATTCACTTTTTCTGAGATTTGTGAGATGCTCGAAAAAAACTAAAGTACAAGAGATAGCGAAAAGTACAGGAGAAAGCAAGAAAAAAGTGAAAGTTTTATTTTAAAGTGCTTACGCGTGTCACCGATTCCCAGTGTCTCCTGCATGGGAAGTAACGTTTCGGAGATGAGCAGAAGAAGACAGAGACGAAGCCGAGAGATCCATGCATCCATTTTCTTGTTCGAGTCTGAAGGCTTTTTTCACTGTTCTGACTTGGTTAGGCCCTTCAGGCACATTTGAGACGATCCCAAAAATCAAAGATTCGGAAGACTTAAAGTCTTTTAGTCGTTCGTATCGGGCTAGGCAGTTTAGCGGCGTATCATGTCTAATACACACTAAAGCTTGAAATGAACAGATGCAGTCAACTGTAGAGGTTTCACCGTTTGGCCTGGAGCAAGATTTCCAGATTTCTTAAAGTTTTCTGAGATTCGTTCACTTCACAAGTTCACTTCAGTAGCAGCACTCACACTTTCATAACCTATATTAAAATGGAAAAGGGAGAAAGGATTAGATCAGCACTTACTCAATGGGCCGAGGGATTGGCGGTGAAATTGGCGCATCAAGAATGATTCGATTTTCGAATATGAGCGTCTTTACATATAGAAGTGAAAAGATTCAAGAGTCCCTACGCAGCCTGATCGTTAATATTTAGTATTTTCATAACCTATATTAAAATGGAAAAGGGAGAAAGGATTAGATCAGCACTTACTCAATGGGCTAAGGGATTGGCGGTGAAATTGGCGCATCAAGAATGATTCGATTTTCGAATATGAGCTTCTTTACACATAGAAGTGAAAAGATTCAAGAGTCCCTACGGAGCCTGATCGTTAATATTTAGTACCCCGGTAATCGACTTACTGACGTCGTCCTGGGCTAAAATGGATATAACGTAAAGATCAATTTTTTGCGAGATTTTGCGTTCGTTGACACGTCTATTATTCTGCATATGGTAATAGGGTTATATAGAAGTTTAAGGCGGTGTAACAATTCCGAATTGAATTATAAATTTAATGTATCAACGGAAAGACAGTCGTTTCCGAAATACATAGAATTTACGAGATTTTCCAGCCCGTTTTCGCGCATGTTTTAAACGGATTTGAGCGAAATTTAAAGTCTTTACTTAGCGAAACATAGGCTTTCTGAAATATTCGCGGCTATAATCCCAACTATAGTACTATTGAACTGAAAATATCCGACGATTTTAGACGCGCTGTATAACGGGCGAATAACCAGATATATTTTACAAAGTATCAAAATATACAATTTAAAGTCAACGTGTTTTTAAAACGCCACAAGCAAGCACTCAAAATGAACATGATATTTTAATCAGAATAGGCATTACCATAGAAATACGACGACACTGAGTGAAAGTAAGGTGAAATTACATGAGTTTCGACTTAAGCTACACGAGGCTTTCGCGACATACTCTTATAGGTACTACTTGTAATAAAGTAATCCAGTACCAACTTGACTGTAAAAGAAAATCCATAAAGTCGAGCCAAATATTGCCAAAGAAGTAACGAAATTGGTAAAGGTATATTCAATAAACTATGTAGCCGTGTACGTAATAAAACGAAAAAAGGTGTGAGTAATGCAAGTATAGGTATTCCAAGAGCGAGGTGAAAGCGCTGAAAGCCCCGGAAGTTTTCGAGAGTACATAAACTTGTCATTCAAAAAGTGTGTTCATAAATGTAAGGAGTTTGACTTGAGTTTTCCTTATGAATATACGATATTTTAAAACGAAAAAAAAACGCTATCAAAAATGCTGAAGCTGAACCTCCTTCAACGATATTTTTATGTGTAGGCAAAAGGAAATAAGATTGATATGGCGAATTTATTTTACGAATACTTTTTTGAGACTTCCATCTCTGATAGGATACCTCGCCGAGTCGACACTAGGAAAGTTGGAATATCATGAAGTAGGTATCTGAACTGAATATCTCGTCGTATAGTGGAATAGCTTCTGCAAAGGCGGAATCCAGTTGAAGTCAGTTCAGCAGGTATGATAGATAGCAAAAACGACGCTGATCTGAACTCTGTCGTTTGCCAGGAATTTGTATGAACGAACGGAAACTGCTTTACTGCCTGATGGGTAGTAAAAGATGAATGAGCTCAATATATACGTTATTTATAAGGCTACAGTGTCGTAGATTATATAATATTTTTTAAGCCAATTCTATCTAAATCATGCGATGTTTAACTATGATTTTGCATTTCTAGAAACTATGGGAACTCGCAACTCGCAAAGTTGGACGAGCTAAATGTTACTACAGATCCGCCGAATTTTAGCGAAGTTCTGGCTTATTACTTAACGTTTTGCATACGAAACTGCGAGAAAATACGCCTGTTTGACAGGCGCGTTATACCATTGGACAGCTAATCCCATTGGTAACCATTAGGCAACAGCTTAGCTTAACAATACTACGAATTTTCCCGACTTTCAAACATTTTATGCATTTATATAATTCAGCAATGACACCACTGTACTGTGTAAAATCCCAAAAACTTCCAGCTGTAAGTTAGAATACCAAAAACCGGGCCAAAATTTATCTCCACTTGACAGATCTAAGACGACGTTAACGTGAAAATCTGAACCTCAGCAGAGCTGTACCTGTGTTTCCCATGTAAAACTTTGCGGAGATCGGATACAAGATACAACTTTTTGCAACTCCAAAAAAAAAACTAGGAGCTCCAGCTGAGCTGTCAGCATATCCAATCCTACGACACAGGTGTGGATGTAAACATAACTTTGTCAGTGTATGTAGATTCCTTCTCCATTACACTGAAGGAAAAGGCAAGAGAGGCACAGGCAATGGTGAAAGTAAGAGAAAAGACAGCGAGTGAATAAAACATGGGAACGGAAATAAGGCAGAAGAGACGAAAACATCATAAAGACTACGCGACAGACCAAGAAGGCTTCTCAACGAAAATAATGCAAGAACACACATGCAAGCAAGCCGGGAAAAAGCCTGTGCCTTGCTAAGCAGAAAAAAAAAGACACAAAAACTTTCTCCGAGTTTCAAGAATAGAATAAGAAAATCGGTCTCCGACTCATCCTATGTAAAAACTCTTCGTTTTTCCATATCTTTCACCTATATAAAGTTATGTCTGTTTAAGAAACCCATAAAACTCTTTTGTGACTATCATCAACTATGCATCTCTTCGAGGCTGAATGCCTTTAATAGAATTTAAGGAGAGAAGAGATACGCGTCCATATCTTTTACCTATATAAAGTTATGTCTGTTTAAGAAACCCATAAAACTCTTTTGTGACTATCATCAACTATGCATCTCTTCGAGGCTGAATGCCTTTAATAGAATTTAAGGAGAGAGAGAGATACGCGGAAACGAGATAGATGTGTGTGAGAAAGGAAATTACATACCTTACACGAGATGAGGCAAAATGAGGGGTAACGCGACAATTATGACGCGTAGGATTTGAATTTCAGGGTCTCCATTTTGTGCAGAAGATTTTTTGTAGAATTAGGCACAATATTTTATTCGTATTCCTAAGTCGAGTTCGGCACTATTCGCTAGAACAATGACGCGAATTATTCAAGCCCAATGCCCAATAGATATACCGCGATGTTTTTCGAAAATTAGGCCTTGAAATGCCATTACCTGAAACTGAAGTACTCGCCATCGTACTTTACCCCGCTTAATTCAGCTACGGGCGCATTTTTCCGCGCCGAATCGTCCCACCTCAAAATGCCAAAATGAAGTAAACTGCTACGATGAATGAGACTGAAACACGAATATGACTACCGCTTATATTTTCTATCAGTTGAGTCTCAAGAAAAGATGAGCGGGAGGAGGAGGGTTGCGTATATATTTTGTTAATTTATGAGCTTCGCTGAAGTGTCGCTTTCTCCACGTAGTTATTAGGGTATTAACATAGCGTCGTCAGGTTGGGGTAATATTTTGAAAGCGAAAACATGTTTCATTCCATTCCAATCTCTTGTTATGTCATCGGGACTTAGCGATAATAACGGTAATATTTGGTGTATTTATTTAGTTTTACGCGCACTTTTTCATAGGTACGCCATTTACGTGAAAACGCGCGTAAATTCGAGTATTTTTAGGACCCGAAATTAAAAAACAATGAGAAAACTGCCAGATGCTTGACATTGTGACTTGTGACGCATTGAGGGCAACCCTAGCATAATTCAGAATGCTGTCATAATTAGCTGTAATAATGATGTCAAGCCAGTGAATTTATGTCAGAGAACCAAGTTCCGGATAACAAACACGCACTAGAGCACAAAACACGACGTTAATTACACGCCGAGCTGACTGGACAACTCAAAGTCAAGCAACACAATACCCCAGCTACCAGCCTCGTTTTCTGAGAGACTATTAGTAGCAGGGACCAGGCTATCACAAACCCGAAACCCTAATAAGTTGTCCCAATAATGCCAGGCGAATCGACAGAAATTTCAAAGTTATGTCAAGACTAATTAAACTTTGCTTATTGTTTCATGGACAACATCAACGCAAGCATCGTTAGAGCCTTTGAGCACCCCACGAGAGAGAGGGGAAAGTTTCATTTTCATTAAGCAATCGTGAGGAATTATTAATGAACCTAGACGGCAAATAATACAAACAAGACATACACCAGTGCGAGGGTGAAGCGAGAGCGGGATCCCAGTGAAATAGCGTTCTGAACCGAAAACCCCGAGAAATAATGTATGTAGCGTGTGTATCAGAACAATGCATGTTTATGTTTCCTACGGGCAAGCCAATGCCAAGCCAGCCTCAAATACAATTACAATTAGGGTCTGGGGTGCCTACTTACTGTAATTGAGCTACCCTACCATGTTACTATCGGCCTTGGATATCTTTCAGACTTCGTGAGTTTTCA
>VNWX01003406.1:0-10366 GCA_009869905.1 Ceratophysella communis | reverse complement strand
ATTTTTGCTACAACTGCGTTACTAGACACTGCGGAATATCTGCTTCGGGCTTGTTCAATGTTTAAAGGTTATTACACCTGCTGTCGTTACGGACAGACAGACGGACAGACAGACAAGACCATCCCAGTAGACCTTCTGGTCTAAAGCCTGCCTGCGGCATTCGGCCTCATGCCTACGGCAGGTTTCACCTACCTTCCGGCAGCTTGGGACCAGAAGGTCTGATCTGATCTGCACTATTCCTGAACTATAAAATTATATTGTAGCACATTTACATCCTAGTATACTGAATTTGAATTTTTTGTAATGAGTATACGGTTCTACGGTGTCGCATGAAATATTACTGCCAAGGCAACGTGTTTATGTATGGAGTTTTGGTTTAGAATGTTTGATGTGGAATTTTATATAAACTCCAATCCGTAAGATTTTTGAAATCCCTACATGCTTCTGATATGTTCCTGATATTATTAGGATTTCCATTCGTAACGAGTTAACATGTATCGAAATAGCGCAAAGTAATACTTTCATATGGACATACTTTTGCTTCTTTCATGCTTCCATTTTGCGTCTTATGCTGCTTAGGCGAAGCAACAACGTCAGTTTCTATCGTATTTACATTGCCATGTTTTTCCGTCATGTTTTATGAATTTTCATCGTGCTTCTATTACATGTACATTTTTACTACAACTGCGTTACTGGACACTGCGGGATATCTGCTTCAGACTTGTTCAATGTTTGAAGGTGCACACCTGCTTCCGCGACAGACAGACAGACGGACACCAGGGGCATCCCATGTAGTAGACCTTCTGGTCTAAAATTAGTATATTAAACAACAATTTACTCAGATTAAATATACCTCTAAATATTAATACAGTTACCCTCATATATATTCTAACTAATTTCGACAACAAAGCGTCGCTCCTTGAAAATTATTCTTCGTTCAATGTTACAGGATTTGCTCAATCAATCAACTCACTTCCAATTCCAATCTACTTGCTTGTGAAAACGGGACAGTACTTTTTCGAAACTCAGCTGATATCTTGGCTGTAAAAAGTAATTAACAGATTAGTATGTGCAAAATATTGTTATTCTGCACAGATAACAACGGTTGAAATTGTTTTAGACAGACTCACATCATCGTCTGGAAACCCATTCGGTAAGCCGCCATGAATGACAAGCTTCTCCATTGGAACTAAAAGTCCTGTTCTGGACATGTAGACAATGGCCGCTAAGTCTGCATAAGACAACGGAAGAAATTCCAATTTCTTGAGAGCTACAAGTCACAAATCACAAACATAAAAATTTAGACTTCTGAAATCCGCGATTTCTGAGCTCTAAGTAGTATATTTTCTTACCGGTCATATTAGCCAGTGAAGGAACTGTGTAGATGCCATTCACAGCTTCTGCAGGTTCGTGAGTAGCATTCAGCGGCTCAAGCAAGAGAGCTCTCATGGATCCAGGGCGCGTAGAGCCGCCTGTCAGTAAATTCCAGCGGTCAGGTGGGTCTCCTGTTGCAAAAAGCCTGGAAAAAGCTCCCACCATCAGCCCAAGCTCGGTGAGGCGTGGAAAACGGGTAAGAACAAATTTGATATTATAATTATCCACATCATCAGATGACTCGTCACTGGTCAAGTGGAGAGACGTTAGATTGGGCAAGATAGTTTGCCAAGGATCTGACATTTGGCTTTGTGGACCACCCATCCCGTTATGAAATCGCAGATACTCGACAGAAGGTAGGATGCTACGTTCGTCAAAGGTGCCTAACTCGGACCTGTAGTGAGCGAGTGTTAGCTTCTTCAATCTGGGAAATTGGTTCGGAGAAATGTGAGTCAGTGGAATGAATCCTTTGTCGCCCTTAGAGCTGAAACTTAGGGTCATTTCAATGAGTGACTCCAGTTCCGGTAGAGTAAATGAGTTCTGGACGTTGGACACTCTGTGATCTACCGTAAGAGTTCTCAGTGAGCTCGTCAGAGTGGCTAACCAGGCCGTCGCAGCGTGCATTGCAAATACATCATCCTCCTTAATACCCAGAACAGTAATTTCGTTAAATTCCAGTTTGAGCTGGATGAGTTTCCGAAAGATACGTTCAGTGTCTGCTGAGATACTGACTTGATCCATTCCCAATTCCAGGTTTGGCAAGTGGCGAGGATTTTCAAGCAAAGTCGTCATTATGCGCAATTCAGGAATTCGAGGATACCTCCCAGTTCGCATCGTCGGTATGCGCAGATGACTTAGCTTCCTTGCTCTGGTGATCAGAAGGGTTAGAAGCGGGACAGATTCCGGTGGATGCGGAACTTCATATGATGTATTGTGGCAAACGTCGATGTTTTTTAGCTGTGGAAATTCCGCAGGGATTGCTTCTTGCTCTTCTGGTGTCAAGTAAATGGGATATGTGCTGTGTTGTTTGATTTCGGATATCAATGGAGATTTTGAGATCAAAATACTCGTTTGCTGTCCTATCAAGTCCATCTTGTTCTCATCTGCATTGATGTTGAGAATCTTGAGTCGACGTATATGCTTGCCCGCAACTGATGCAAAGTTGGCCCACTTTTGCATTGACGTTATTTTCTGCAAGTTTAGTATAAATGCTGAGTAAGGGAACTGTTCTGATTCGAGACGGGCATCCATGCAGGCGGTGAACTCAGCTAAAACATCCTCTGAGGCAAGTTTAATAGGGTCGTGAAGTACTCCGAGCCTTAGCGTGGCCTTCTCATGGAACAGCGGATTTACTAGGCGCAGATTTCGCAGATCCGGAAGAGCGTCCGTTACCGAACATATTTTACCAACGACCTGAAAATTGAAATTAGAAATTATAGCTTGCCCGAGTGCGACTTGGCAGAAAAAAGCTACCTAATTGAATGATCATGCTTTGACAAATTGCGATTAGGATCTTTTTTTTGTAAAAGATGTGCTAAAAATACAATAAAAATTGCGCAGATATATATATAGATTATGATTTTGATGGACTTCCAAGTAATTTCTACATAGCATCCATAAAAGCTATGTATAAATCTTTTAGAAATAATTTCTAACTTTAAAAACAAGAATCTACTTATGATACATTTAATTGCGCCTGGATCATTCGAAATTTTGAAAGGATTTGGAACGGAAACTCTCATTAAACACATGTTTATCAGAGTGTTATAAAATAATCCCAAACGACTTTAGTATATAGGAACAAATATATGTTTTCTCAATATAATTCCATTTTACTTTCCCCAGTCATGCAAGGTTGTGTTAGGTTAGGCTTTGGCTAACCCATGATAGACATTATTTTAGCTAGCAACGTCAAGTAAGTACTGCCAAAAGCTTTCTTCGAAAATACCTTGGCAAAAAAAATTGAAAAATGGTTCTAAAGTCTAAGATCTCTGCGCAGTTTAAATGATATCGTTTTTATACTTTATCCGGCACAAATGATCCTTCACTTGAGCCAAAAATTCTAACAACGGGTTATTCTTAAATTTGTTATTGCTCTAAAGAATGTGTTACACCGTGATAAAGAAAGGTTTTGAATTTATAAAACTTTAAAGCCTTAATATCTGATCAGAATCAGAAGGATAGCAAAAAGAAAAAGTTGGGAAACTGGAGAAAAAATATACTTTCTTATTTAGCCGAAACAGATAACCCTTACTATTTAATTTCTTTAGGGAAACTCATCTTCGTTAGTTAATAATATATTAAATAGGGGAAAATAATAAAATCAGGTGCAGTTACAAATTTTAAGGCCTAAATAGTACATTTTCTTGAAATTATGTCTACCGGTAGCACTTACCAAATGATTCTGGAATACAGCATCCAGGGTATCTTTCTGCGAAGTATCTTTTGGATCCATTGTGAGAATGAATGTCTTCAGTTCACTGTATTGCGTAAACCTGGAAAATCAAAAATACCAAACTAGAGGTTGAGCTCAACACAATTATTCGCAAAACGGAAATTCAAAAAACAGAAAATCAAATTAAATATTTTATTGAAATAAATGGAGCGCTTGGGGAGTCTGAAACTACAAAGAATTTGATGAAGCATGAGAAATACGTATTGAACCTACAATTCTTATGATCCTTCCAGAGCTTCCTGTCCGATCTGTTGCCAGGTACAAACTACTAGGCAAAGCCACAAATACAAGTAAGATTAAAATGATGTTGCCTGCTGTGTAAGCGTTTTCCTTGCGTTAGAGGCTCAAAATAAATCTGAATCTGAACACTTAAAGCAAGGGAGGGGTCACAAATTCAAGTAAAAAGCTGTAAAAAAATTCACCCCGTGATCCGAGCATTTATTCTGAAAATGCATTCAGAACAATAATAATACCTGTATTATGCATTAGGTTTATATTTTAAAAAAAACATACCGTTATTCACCTTCATGAAAATAGGTTAGAAGCCCTTTTTACATCCCCTTATTTCTTTCAAACATATTTTTTATATCCGAAAACTCCAAAGAGGCACTGAAGTCATTCCAGTTTTTTTGTATTCCTGGACCGCTTTGGAATTCAGTTTTTAAAGGTCTATTGACTTTAAATAGGTGGCCGGACCAGCTGCTGCTGCTTTTAAACTTTAAAATATGAAGATTTTCTAACACGATTATATTTTGTCTCGTTCACCAGATGCCACACGAGATTGCCTGTTGTAATGGAATGTTGTAATGTCCTAGCAAGCCTTTTACATGAGCTATACACTAAAGTAAATTGCATGAAGTTATTATTTTGCCCTTTGTCTTCGAAATGTATTACAATATAATTTAATTCCACTATCAGTTTCAGATTTTGATTTAGTCCTTGACGTTCCACGTTCTAGTAGTTTTACAGTATGTTGGTCAGAATTACTTGCCAAGAGTGTTACCAGGGCTTCCGTCTGGATATAGGAACTGCTTCACCAGAGCAGGAATAATGAAGAGAGGCGTGAAATTGTGAGTAGGAATAATTAAAAATTAAGACATAATTTGAAGTTTTATTTAAAATAGGTAGGTACACAAATTGTATTTAGACTAAAATTATCTTAAGGGTGCTGACATCTAGGTCTGGACCATAGGTAAAGCCCACAAGCTTGAGGTCGTGTGGAAAATATGAAATACATACTTGTTAAAGCGTCGTCATTTAAAACGGACATTCCAAGAGTCTAGTTAATTACTTCTTTTCCGTCCTTGTAAAAAATAAGTGTTGGATATTTAGACACCGCGTAAGTTTCTCCACTTTTACGGATAAATTCTTCCCCGATTAGCTCAACGAAATCGACTCGAGCTTTTTTGTATGTATCAGCCACCTCATTTCTAGAAACTCTCCTTAGTAGCCCCGCGATCCCAGCAGAAGCAGCCGTCTTCTTTACCACTGAATATCACTACATCAGGCCAAACATCAGTCAATTTCTAAATGAATTCTTCTGCCGTAGAAACATTCTGTATAATAATTAGACTGCTAAATTATATTTGCAAATCTGTTATATTTTCTTCCCTAAGCATTAAATTAATTTATGACCCGGTTCTTAGTATATGCTGTGTGAAACTCGTATATGCTTGCGCATCTTGGCGCTATCGAAATTCAGAGAAACCCGGTGATATCGGATCGTGTTGTGTTTGCTGTGAAGGACATCAGTACGAGAGAAAACAGTGATCCGACTTCGTAAAGCCAAGCTTTATGTCCGACACTGTATTATTATTCCATACCTTGACCCCAGCATGCTGCTGCTGCAGCAGCAGCATGATCGGATAATAAGATAGTGGTGGAAAACGTTATAATTAAATTCAAAGGTAACTGCTGTTCTTTCTACTTCGCAAAGTTGTAACCAGTCAGTTACAAAAAGCCGTCATTGTTTATAAAACTCAATACCAATACTGGAATCTGGTCCAAATATAGCTTATAAAGAATAATACTATTTTGACGAAGTTTGAATGCTTTTATGTGAAGATATTGAGTAGACATATCTCAGTCAGTTCTTTGATAATTACTATAATATAACAATATTTGAGCAAAACACACATCTGTCGGATATTGTAGTTTGATTAGGGATTTCTCGTATCTTGAGCCTCGTTAAAACCTCATCATGATCATATTTTTGAATTAGGAAAGTTTCTAATGATTCAGGTGTCTACGTGCATTTTGATGTTTATAATTTTTACACGTTATGCTAAATATACATTTCGGTCCTAATAAAACTGCCCGATTAACGAACTGATGTATAATTGAAATCAATCGGCATCTATGTCTGGCCTACCCAATTTTCGGAGCTCCTACTGCTACCTGTCCCATTTCAAAATAATCCACTTAATAATAATTATTTAATTGTTGAAATGGTAACGCAAACGCAAGACCTTATGGTGACGATTGAGACATCAGAAAGCACTATAAGCTCATCTACAATTATATGCCACAAAGCGATGACTGGAAAATACACATGTTTATTTACTGCGTTCGTCAAGCTAAGCACACGGATCCATTAAAAGCACCACATTATTTCGTTTCGCACTTTCCGAATGCCATGGCCCCAGCTTGTTGTCCAGGATGAACAATTTTGCAAGTTTTTGATGAGTCGCAACATGAAATGGCTTCATCAGTATTTCCAGAGCCGGAATCAAAGTCAACTCTGCATTTCTCTTCATCAGTAGCACATCCTGCCGATTGCTGAAATGTAATTTATGAAACGATTAAAAATACCTAAGAGCACGATGCTTAAATTACATAGCCCAATTTTTTGAGGCTGTTAAAATGGAAATTGGATATGGCGTTAGGCAGACTACTTACCACAATTGATAAAAAACCTGGGCCAGAAGTACCAGGAACAGCAGGAATGACCAGTTCATAGCGTAGTAATATATATTAAAATAACCAATTTGTGTGGGATAGTGATGGTTGATAATTAACAGCGGATTACAGAACAAATAAATTAGCTCACAGTATTTATATGAATTTTAAACAATGCAGCATAGCGCGTCGGAAAGGATTTTAAAAATCGTTTAAATGCAAACTTAATTTTAAGGCCGAATTCCGGTTCAATGAATGAAGCAGTGTCAACGACTAGGCAAATTAAAAACAAACAAAATTAAAGTATTCGTGGTCATACGACGTATATAATAATGAAAAATTAAGAATATTGTTAAATAAACACGATTTAACAAGCACGGCCACAATCAGATATTAAAACTTTCGCTCATTGTTTGATCAAAATCGTCTCCTGAATTATTACGTTACTTTTTGCGTTGAATTTTCATAGAACAAAAACAGGCTGCATGTGTAAGTATTTTATTAATTTCCAATTCAAACTGCAATTTTGCAAACAATGTAGTTTTATTAGTGTTTTTGATTACACATGAATATAAAAATTGAAAAAACAGTGTAACAATTTAATTTGACCTGGTAGAAATATCTTTGTCCATAGTCTACGACAGATCAGTGTACAAGACTTCAATTTAACGACAGGTATTAGGGCGGTATTTTTGTCGACGTTTTGGGTTGGTTCCGTATTTTTAACTGAGGGGCACGGGTGTAAACAGGATGGACTATCTGGGGCTAAAGCCCCTTCCCCCCGCTACTGAGGATTTTATCAAAGATAGCTATAAAACTAGTCAGCATTAGGATTTTCCAAGTGATCGTATCGCTGAGCTTGACATAAGCAGCTCAGAATAAAATGTCAACGCTTCCAATTATCTTTAAAACTGTAATGTTGATACCTCACAGTGACAATACGTCATCGGAATACGGAAGCGCGTTGCTGGAAACCACCTATCGTATTTAAGTAAGTTATTTAACTGTAGTAGATACGCTCAGTGATTTATATTTAACAGGTTAGAGGGAAAAATATTAATTTCTGTGTGTAATTGTCGGCTGAGGTTTGATTACAAGTATTACCAAAAAATTCCGGGTCAAGTAACTCAGGGTTACATTTAGACCAGAATGTCTACTCAAATCTTGTCCGGACAGACAGACGGATGATTTGTCTGTCTGTCTGTCCGTCAAAATTTCTGCCCATCTGTTAATCGTCGTAACTGAAAACTGGTAATGCAATATAAACGCCTTTTTGAACAAGGGCGACACACTAACCCTGCGAGGCTACACCTATTTAATTGCCACAACAATAATTACAGAGTAGGTTTTCTAAAGCCTAAAAAAATGAGCAGACGTAGCCTAACCAAAATGAAAATCAAAACGGGTGGTCCTTTTTGTGTCGCCTTTTTTTGACTTGCCCTTTTTGGTGTCGCCTATTTATGCTTGTTTACAAGAATTATAATCCTTGTCATGGCCATAGGCTACTTATCCGCAAGCGGCATTACCTCGCATTTCCTGTCAACATAAGATTATCAGCCTTTCTTCCGTCAAAACATTTTTTCTATATAAATATTTTTATATTTATCAATGGTAAATCGTTAATCACTGTTACCAAAAATATAAAAACCGTACCTACAAACTTATTTAAATTTAAATACGAGGTGGTTATACTTAAAAAATACATTCAGTTATTCGTTCAACACTTTTTCGTAATAATGGACGAAAAATTCTATACGGGTTGGCTTATACCAACATCACAAATTCGGCCCGGAAAATCCGCTGTTTTGGGTGAAAATTATTTGGCGTTTTACATTATTCACGGCGTAGCCCTAACAAATATTAGCATCTCCGTGATATCTTGTTTTGTACTAATATCGTGGATACTTTTCAAATGGAAGTCTTCGAGTTTGAAAATTAATTTCTCGGTACGGTTTCCATGTTACCTGGCGGTCGCAGATATACTGTGGGGATTGTCTCACTTCACCGACCACTTCTACTTGATAACGACGCAGGTATATCCGGAAGGACCTACCAAGCTGGGACTTAGCATATTTCTTTGGTTCTTTCTCGGGTAATGATTATAACAATGCAATTTAAAAAGTGACGAACTAATGTCTATTGCTCTGAATTTTATCTAAAGGTACCAACAATTAATGCATGCGTGTCTGGCCACGATTATGTACTTACGAGTGGTCCATTGTCGGCATATAAATTTGGGAAAATATGAATGGAAACTTCAAACCTTCTGCTTGATAATTCTTTTAAGCACTGTGATAACATTCTCGGTAACCAATTCTTTCGGGTGCACCGGATACTGGTAGGTTAAAATTTAACAGTACAAACGTCGCTGTAGTTTTCAAATTTTCAACTGTAGTTTACATTTTTGTACCAGGTTTCTGGAGCAGGCGAATTCAACACCCGGTCACGTTCTTGGTTTTGTTATAGCTTGTTTTATGACCATGACCGCTTTCTGTACGACAGGAGGGCGTTACCAAATCAAGAAACGGGTAGAAGCACAGAAGAAGCTGAATGAAGAATGCGATCGGACCGCGGCCTCTACTACGCAATACACTACTGCATCCCGTTGCCTAACAACGTATATTTATGTTGGAGCCTGGCTGTATTGTCCCTCCGCTGTACTCTACTGGGCACTGGTCATTCAAAATTCGCTTGGGGTCATTGAGCCAACAACATGCTTCCTGCTCATTATCACCTGTAATTGCAGTGGGTGGGCAAATGCTCTAGGATACTTTTACAACGAAAGGGTCAAGAATAGACACAAAGCAATTTCATGTTATACTGTGGCTGTGGGACAAATGCCTACCGCAACCCCAAATCCATCAACAACCGCAACAAGTGAAATTTAAATTCCAAAATAAAATTTGAAAAATTATATCATTACTTATGTCTATGTCTGAGCATGACTCATTAAATTTGAATAATAATGAATTACAAAAAAAAATCCAGGTACCTATGCTAATCAAGTTTAAAAAAATACAGCTTCGGAATTTTTACATCGCGCACACATATGTTGGAACATCAGTTTTTGAAAAAATCAAGTCTGCCTTGCTAGTAATATTTTTAAAAAAAATCGAGAAAAATTTATAACTCGAAAACTGTTGTATACGCATTTTCAAAAGTAAATATTTTCTGAACCCTCTCGACGAGATCTATTGATTTCCGAAATAAAACCCTTTGGCCAAGAATTACATAGAATCTAGGTACCCTCCTACATATAAACAATTTTTGTTTTTTATTTAGCTGTTGGTTCATAAACCTTTATTTTTATTATCAAGAACGCGTGTATCTAGATTTTTGTGGTTATAGGGAGAGGATTTTAGTCGACACGGAATTTGATGAATGTTCATGTGCGATAAAGACAGGAAATCAAAGAAGACCGTAACAAATTAAACTGGATCATATTTATAATCCTGAATACATTCTTCGTATGACGGCGGAGCAAAATTGAGCGTGTGAAATTCTGGTGGACTTGATTCCAGGTCATCGTAACCTACCGGGTCCAAGTATCCAGGGTCTGAGTCTGGTGGTATTGATCGGTACACTTTCATTGCATATTCGGACTGTTGGTATAAGGCCATGTCCATTTCTAAAAAGGTT
>VNWX01003405.1:0-10366 GCA_009869905.1 Ceratophysella communis | reverse complement strand
AAGACCATAGCCCTGGGCTTCGCGGTCGACATATACTGCGCATTCGGCTGTTCGATCGTAAGCAGGTCGTGGTGACCACGAGTATAAACGTGACCATCCAAGAATTCTGTTAGTGTTATTCCCGTCTCTTTCTGCTATGAGTAAAGGGTATTTGCGTCCAGTTTGAAACCATTCAAGACGCTCTTGGTCAGTTTTGGGAATTGTGTCGAAAGTTGCAGTGGAACCCAGCACTTCTGCATCATAGATTCGGAATATTTCTTCCAGATCCTTCAGTGTGGCTTCACGAATTTTTATGGTGGAATCGGCTCCTTTAAAAGATATAAGATTAGCAAACGCTAGATTTTTTTATTCTACCGCTGTAAATCTGGCCTAAAGTTTGACCATTGACAATTAATTAAATAAAGAATACCTGGCATGGTGCTTCCGCGATGCTTGAGTTTTGCCTGCTGGCGTCCAAATGAATGCAAATTCGGGCTTGTGTAATGAAAAAACTACGAAAATGAACCTTCTGCTTAGAGCATCACGCTGAAGAACACGAAAGTCTTTGGAAGAAGATTTGCTTAGTACAGAGAGTGACTGACATTTCGGCAGATAAGATAAAATACACACAGGATTACTGGGATCAATGTCAAGGTCAAGCTCGTGTAGCGTGTAAAATTGCTTATGCTGGAACTTTTAAATCTTTCCAAGTTTTGTATGGGTTATGTATTAAGAATCTTGAATGCAGATGGGAATTCGGCACTAAAATGACACCTTATATTTATAAATGTACGCCCATAAGGAGCAAGCAGTAAGCACAGACCTTCACCGGTTGGCTTATGTTTCTAAATTCTTACCATTAAGTATTTAGCTTAATTGGAGATGCTTAAAAATATTATGCTAAAAATATTTCCGAAGCTTTTACGTGTACGAAGTTGAACGGTTCCCAACGCAACATAATCAGGTCTTACCGTACATTGCTGAATATAAATTTAAATAAACAATCGAATAAAGAATCGGCAGGAAACGCGTTTACTATAGCACGATTACAAATTCTGTTACAATTTCACAGTTTAATTTAAAATTTTGCTTTACATTTTTCTACGTTTCAAGATTTATTACAAAATTTCCAGCAGCCATCGTTTGAATTGCGTGAAAGATGCCAATCCAGCATGAATCGTACTGTGAAGGAATCCGAAGATGCTGTTGCTCCAGCTCAAACAGGGTGACGAACTACAGGTACGATGTCGGTTCATCTGAATCAGAAGATGAAATTCTTAACTCTCAGTTAGTCGACATAGAAAAAATATTGCAACCTAACGCCAAGCCCGTGCATCCAAAGAGCTGTTGCCACAGGTTTTGTCTAGACTTTACACTCTCTGGAGTTGATACTTATTTCTTCAAGTATACGATGGTAAGAATTCGATAATGATTCATAGTCATTTCATTGAGAAACCTTTCGCAAAACGATCATGTATTTTCAACAACAAAATTTACAGTGGCAAAACATGCACCTTGGCACAGTTCGAGGATTCAAGCACCTTGATTTCACTCTTTATCGTTTCATCTACGCCGTCGTAGCCATTTGCCTATTCCTGTACTACATCAACATTGTTACCAATGAAGCTCACAGCATCGGAATGATTTACTTTGAAGCTTGGATACTTCTTGTCAACGCATTCTATTCTGCCATGTTCTTAGTTTGTGTTCTGAAAGACAAGTACAGGCTATACCGCAAACCTGAAGACGCTAATCTAACTGAAGAGGAACTCGAAGCACAGGACGGTAAATACTTTAACGAGTATATCAATAATCTGATCCAGCAAATACTTTTTCAAAGTAAAATATTTCCATTTCTTTAATTGCAGTGACTTTTCACACAATCAACCCACTCCAGATACGTGAACTCCAGGATAATCCTGTGGATAAAATTACTCCACTCTATCAAGGATGTTGGCTGCTCCTTGATATTTTTATGGCAACGCATTTCGCTCTAGCCGTTGTACAGCTGGCTGGATACTGGATAAAACGAAAAAGTTAGCCCTGCTCGTTGAGTACTGTAAACAATTGCATTATCAACCAGTACTGGTATAATTACCTAACAATTTGTTTATGCTTTTTTCTTCAGGCACGGAGCTCATGGTCTCAATAGTATGTGATTCATGTAATTCACGCAATTGGGGCAATCGTGGAAGTATTCGTTTCCCGTATTCCGATTCGATTATCACACTTCATTTACCCAATCATATTCACACATCTCTACGTCGGATACACGTAAGTACAATAACCGCATTACAAGCAAATTATGCAGTCGTAACTTGTAACCAATATTACCTGTTTTTTTTTGTCTTTAGAATAATCGATGGTTATATTCACCCGCTGATCTTCACTACAATGGATTGGAGAAATGATTTTGTGAATAGTTACATACGAATTCTGGTTTTCTGCTCGATAATAATCGGCTTTCATGTCATGCTGTATGGCATTTTCCGTTTCCGTGAATGGCTAGTTTATAAAGTAGAACGAAATCATCATGTTCACGTCGCCCACAAGGACGCTTTCATTCGAAGAAAAGCCAGGCGCCGAATAAGACTGGATGTGATCCTGGACAAATGCAATTCTGAAGAAATGTTCGAATACGTTAACAAACACATTGACCTCTTCCCAGAAGTGATTACGGAACTCAAGGAGTTTGATCCTTGGAAGAAAGATGTAATGGAACTGCGTGAAACTCTCTTGGCCAAAGAAGATCAAAATTTGGCTCGAGAAAGGCGAAACGAAAAAAGAGCCAGGGCTGCAAAACGTCTCCAACTTCGAATCGAAGAGAGGGCTAAACATTTATCCGTTGAAGATGTGGTAGCTTCAGACAAAAAACAGGACAAAGGAGCATTTAACAAGCTAATGAATGATGTGATGAATGTGGTAATCGAACGCCGACGTCAAGAAAAAGCAGAAAAGGAAAGACTAGCTATCGAGGCAAAGGAATCGGCTAAGCTCAAAGAAGAAGCACACAAGAAATGGTTGGAAGACCATCGCACGGATCACGTGTATCCAAAAGGAAATACGGGCTACATTGAGGACTATATTGAATATTTTGATGGATGCAAGTCACAGCCCATGAAAGTGCTGGGCAAGCCTGGACCACACTATGCCAGTATTGAACGAGAACGGGAAGAGCAGCAGAAAGCCATTATAGAATACGATAACGAAGTTGAACCTCCAAATCGCGACGGTGAACTGAAGACCTTTTCGGGTAAGTCAATGAGTCCTAGAACAGCTGGAATAGTAAGGCGCAATTTCGCACGTGCTAGTCAGTTAATAATTTAATATATTCAAAACAGGACTACCAATAGTGCTGGTAGATAATGAGCAAGAACTCCGGGAACAGAATAATCCAGCGCCGGATAAGGAGGACGAAGAAGAACGAGTTGAAACCAGACCAATGGATGAGTACGACTTACAGCTGGAACTGATTCGTCTCGAGAAAATTGAAAAGGGTCATTTCCCTCCCCTTGACCATCATATTGAGACCGTGAGGTTGTGGGTGAACCCTGAGCTGATCAAGAATTCCGACTTTTCGCCCGTTCTGGGTTTGCCTTCGTTAGACGACCCATCACTTGAAGAGAGCGAGAAAAAGGTGGTCAGGACAACTAAAAGCAAGCAAGAACAAATCGACCTCCAGAAACCGCCGCCTTTTGTTCCAACAAACAGGATGCTTCCCAAGGTGAAATTTAGGAAAAAAAATCCAAGATACGACCGACACGGGATGCCTCCACCGGCACCAGAAGGTGCGAAGATAGTCTATTTGGAACCGGTACCTAAAGAAATTGATGGACCCGAAAAATATAAAAGAATTCCAAGGATCCCCGATATTCGGTTTCCAGAAAAAAAATGGTATCAGATTGACACTTTTGAGCCCGAAGAGAAGAAAAACCAGGAATCCAAATCAAAACAACGTGGCATTACCCTGACACCCTCCTTGATGGAACAATACGGGCAAACTGTAGACATCCGTATTTTGGAAAGAATTCGTGCAAAGCAGCAAGAATTGGAAGAACAAGTTGATCATGGCATGCGGTTGAGACCTTCAGGCCGGGTTGGATCTCGAAGACGACGAGTTTCAAAAAAATTGCAGGAACGACGAAGGAAAGATTGGGACCTCAACATTGAGCTTTTCCACTATTTAAAGGCACACCAGGATAATCGTGACAAACGTTTGGCTATGAAGCCAGCAAGGAATTCCAAAAAGGATGGTTCCAGACCTAGAGAAATATCAATCATAACTTCACCCGAGTCCAGTACGGCAAGCGTTATGCCTATCCTAATCGCCGAGTCACTTACCGAACAAGATAAAGAAAAAATTCTGATCAAGCAGCCCGGAACAAGCATTTTGCAACGCGATCCCAAAGATAAGAAAGACGATGAACCTCCACCTAAGAAATTCATTACGAACGAAGATGGTACAAGGACCGCCATAGTAGAAGAAGAAAAGGTAGAGCCAACGCTATCTGAAATTCGATTTGAGAGAAGAGCTGCCCAAATCCAAGTTCGTACTGATGCTCATGGCCCCATTGCCGGTGGGATCTACCACCCTCTCCGTCCTCCGCCCGTTAAACAAGCTCAAGTTCGGACAACGTTTCACTACATTCGACGACAAACTACCGCACACTGGAGGATTTGGTATGACCTACGTCGATACGAATGATGTTCCTGCTTATTCGGAACACCCTGGGATTCATATTCACCATCCAATGTTACACTTGGACAAACCAGAAGGTCCGCTTCCTCTTTTGAACGAGGCCATGAAGGAACAAGCAGCTAAAAGAGCTAGGCTAAAGAGTGGTAATGAGACTGCCGCACCCAAGAAGAACAAGGTTAAATACGGTAAGTATAGCATATTCAAGTCCTTATTATTTAAGTTAATGCTTTAATGACTGAAGCTTACGAATTTTTTCTATATTTAGGCGAATCTGAAAATCGAAAGGAAATGCAGGTCGTGGCGTTTCATCCAATAGTTCAGTTCCACTCTCTTACACAACTTCTCACCGAGGCGTCAAATGAAGAGTTATACGATCTTGAAGAGTTAGGTCGAGACAATGAAAATTCATTGGTGGATGTTATAAAGCATCACGAAAATTGGCTGCATCGCGAAAATCTGAAAGAGAAAAAGAATAAGCAAAGTAAACGTCGCCGTCGTCGTCTATCAGATAATAAAAACAAACCGTTTTAATTTTCTTTTTATAAAAATGGCGCGAAACTTCGAATTATTTAAGATTCATCTTGTGTAGATATAAAATACAGGTTAAACTGGTACATATGTTGAACAAAGTAGAGGCATTGAAGAACAAGCCTACCACGAATAAACCCCAGGTTCCATAAATAAGGAAATTTTCAGAGCGAGACTGTGAAACACGTATTTGTGGACTGGAGCGAAACGCTTTCTCCTCCCGAATAGGTAGCACATCGGACCGGGGACGCATGAGGTGCGGTGGTCAGTGAAGTTGAAGTGAATGACTGTATCAGAATGATTCAGTCGAACGAGTCCATGCATCACTCGACCGAGAGCCCAGCAGAGAAAGACATAGAAATATATGTAGTCCGATATGTCCCGCATTGTAGTTCTCTTGATATAAGACGGCAGAAGTGTAGCATGCAGCAGACCTTGGACAAGGATACATGAGCTCTGGCCTGAACTGGTCAGTTTTCGCTTCCAAAAGTGGTTAACAGTTCTCTCTGTAATGGCATCAAGGAGCTTTCTCCAGTACATCCTCCGCGAGAGAAATGCGTCGCCTAGTACACTCTTCCTCAGTACATCCCACCACCTCCCTAACGACGACTTTGTGCATGGACGGAATTTACAGTCCGAATGGAAGGGAGGAAAAAGGTCATAGCTTGGACTTGGATAGACTCAAGTCTCCATAAATCCTGCTATCGCATCAAACCTCTCCCATTTCTCCCGTCACGTCTCTCCCACAGATTACATGTAGTTTTACGAGGTTTCATGGGTACAGAAAAACTAGGAGCTCAAGAAGATGATGACAATTGGAGAATAAAAGAAGGAAAATGCGCTCAACGGTTCAACCCCAGAGCAAATCCACTAGTCCACCACTTCTGCACACGCTGAGCTGTATCACTCGAAATAGAACTGTTATGGTGGTAAGTTGTAATATGGCCAGCTTCTGCCGCCGACGGTATAGAAGAGGTTACCTAAGTATTATATTCCATCACCCACGAGGGGCTCAAGGAAGAAGGGATGAGACGAAAATATAGTGCAGAAACGTGCTGGTCCTTAAATTATGCATGCTTCACCAAATGTATTCCACTAAATCAAGTCTTGAGTTAGGAGTGGGAACGGAGAAGGCTTAGGTCACATTCGTAGTACAGACAGATGAGGTGATACCAGGAAGTATTTACTGCTGCACTGATCTTGAGTTGCAGCATCAACATTGAATTTATGAATTATATTTCGAAAGCAACAGCCACGTCAAAGGTTTCTGGCATTGAAAGAGCTAGTTTAGAAAATAGGACTTTGCCTTATAAACATCGATTCGTTGATTCTATTCTTCAATGCCAAAATGAATAGAACACTACAATTAAAGTGGGAAAAAACTTTAAGTACTATACCACAATCATCTGCCGAATAATATAGTAAAACTCCCAATTCTCTATGGGTTCAGATTTACGTATGCTTACCTAAAGCTCTTCTGTCGTAAGCCAGAATGACTTGAATCTCTGAGACGCACAGCGTTAGTTTGATTTGTTTTGGTTTTTGTGTGAAAAATTGGTTACATTTTATCAAGAGATCAAAGCTGGCAGAATAGTTGGAATGAGGAAAAGTTAAATTCAGCGTCTCTAGTGACATTTTATGAGGAAGAGCGTGCGGGAAAGTGGGGAATAAAAAGAGAAATGAGACCAACTTTCTCTCTCGTAAATACTGCTCTACATTCAATCCGAACACGGACTATTACCTTGTTCTTGGAATATTCTGTCAGGCAAAAATCAGCAGATACCAAGAAGATAGATTCAGTTCTTGAGAAAGAAAATTGATAAAAATCGGCAAATTTTACTAAATTTAGTTATCGAGTGGAATAAATAATTGGTAGAGCCTAAAGCCTAATAACTCCAAAACGATTCTACCAGGCACTTTTTTGATTTTTTTTTTGCCCGAATTGTCGCGTCTCCGCTATCCCTTCCATCTGTTTCACATTCATCTTCAGAGTACGGAAGACTGTGGCACTGTACTCAATCCCCCTGTCACCTTCTCATTCCAACTTCCCTGCCTTTCTCTCCAGGACCGACAATTTAAAAGTCAACATCTATAAAGTGTCACAGGATTTATGAGCTTCCTTGTTATTCTTATGAAACGGCGTCTGTCTGACTTTCCAATTCGAGTTCTTTCGTGCTCTAAAGTCTATCCCCCTGTCACCTTCTCATTCCAACTTCCCTGCCTCTCTCTCCAGGACCGACAATTTAAAAGTCAACATCTATAAAGTGTCACAGGATTTATGAGCTTCCTTGTTATTCTTATGAAACGGCGTCTGTCTGACTTTCCAATTCGAGTCCTTACGCGTTCTCAAGTCGAAAAAGTAATGTATCGTGCACTTCTCTTGATTCTTAAAATAAAATTATGTCATATTCTACCTGGAACTCTCCTGTTGTACTTTGCATAATGATATTAGTTTGACAAATAGCTCCCTTATAAATCCGTAGAAATGAATTTATCACGCAAGTTAAAGTCGAGTAGGTATTAAAGTCTGGGTCGGACGTGTAAAAATAGCATTTAAAGGAATCTCTGCAATGGTTCAGCTTCGGAATTTGAATTTAACGAAAACGCAATCGCTGTAATATGACAGCTATATTTTCATGAATATTTTGATGCAAAAGCTTTAAGGCAAGCCCTAGGATTAGAAAATTCTGCGTTTTACAATACTAGCGGAGCGGAGGGAAAACAATAATTTAAACTGTCTACAATTACATTTTGTTGATATAAATAATTGAAATTGACAATATAAAGTAGATGTATGAATCGGCGTCAGTCCAGAATACATTAGTTAAATATTTAGCTGATATACTGTGAAAAATTCAACCTTGATATTTGTTTGAAAATATTAAATCTAAATAGATTAAGAACCAGGGTATAGAATGACTCCATCACTCATGCCATGCAACCTGCAAACAGCCTAAGATATTTTAACGTTTTGGCATTGACTCAATTGTTCTCGAAGGTACAAGAGAGCTACGATCTGTTGGATTCTTGGATTTGGTAAGCCTCCTGCGGGTCCCTGACGCCCTGACAGTGACTCTAAATGCCTGTTTTTCTCTGTCTCTGATTCTACAGAAAGACGCTAAAGGAGACACGAGCGAGAAGTCAGACTGCGGGTGTTGGGCAAATGATATTCCTTCCGAGTCGCGGAGGAAATGATGCGGGAACGGTTTTACTAAAGCCGTCTACTCAACGACACAGAGACTCTCTTCGCTTTCACTTCTTCACGAGAAGAGATATTAGCTCTACCTTGAGAGCGGTGCTGTGACAATTCATACTCGGTAGTTCTGAAAATTCATTGTTAAGCAGTTAATTGTGCGCTAGAGCTGGTGCATTGATGAAGAAATTTCGAGAAATACAAAAATAATTATTTGCTTTTTTTTAAAGCACATTTTTTTGCATTAAAGCTGCGGTAAGCCAAAGCGTCTAGACGCAACTGGCAAAATACCGCGTGACGGCGTCTTACATGGAATGGACTTGAAAGGGAAGAAGAAGGGTTGAAAAAAAATAATGCATCTCCCGTCTTGAATTTTTAATACATCTCTTCTGCCCAACATTGAGTCCATAATAGGTATTAGGTATTCCAATTTGCATGCCCGTAGATTTTCCCGTCATACTTCTTCCGTTGCGGCCTTAATGGGACCTCCAAGTCGTGCATCACAGACACAAACCACATTCCATAAAAAGGAAGACATGATGAGACGAGATCCGAGAGTCTAACGCGTAGCTCACCTGCTACATTAGCCACACCGGAGACCGAGGAGGGGGGAGGTTCTTCGCCTTCCGGTTCCTGTCTGCCTCGGTTTCCGTGCTCAATGGGACGAAGTTCTATAAAGCGACGTTGATCTCTACCATCTTCCTGTGTACTTCTCACTTGGGCTGACGGCAAGGCCATTATACTAGACACCAATTCCGGAAATTAAAGATTTTAACTAATTACTTTGATGAGACTCTGAGCTATAGTTTCGCATAACGTGCACCTAAGCTTTAAGCTCGTGTGCTTGGTACGGGATATTCCTTTAATCTCATTTCCACAACTTTTACTGAAATCAAAACTCTAGGATTTTAATAACGCAGCACATCACGCAAAGGCTTCTATCTCTCCAATTACTAATGCTTCCTAGTCAAATTAAAGTTAGAATCAGAAGCTCATGAGGGGAGAGACAGAACTTAATTACTGCACGCAGATAATATTATACCGACATATTGTTAATCCTTAATGCGATTATACAAGAATTTTCAAAGTAGATTTTGACTTATGTTACTGAATCAGAAATTGAACAATGTGAAGCTCATATGCGCATAATTCCGTGCTATTTTGTCTAGCTTTAAACTAAATAGGTACGAGGTTTGACGCATACTAAAGCCATACCCGGTAATATTTTGGACTTTGTGAAAGCTTTCCCGGTTATAATGCTCCGGTTTCTGAGCCGCAAGCAACTCATTTCGTATTTCCTATGAAAAGAAGCCACATCCGGAGCTGCCAGAGTTAGGTAGTAGATAAGAAAATAATTTTCCAAGCTTCAAACAAAAAATTTATTTAAAATATGTTTAACAACTGAAATGAAAACTTATAATGACGACAACGAGACAGAGCAAACAAAGTTTGTGTATGCTTGGAAAAGCTTGAGCGTCTGGATTTTTTATGTATTATTCTCTAGGATTAGACTATACTAATATAAAGGTTCCTAGGTAAGAAGAACGTACGTTTTGATCGTTAAATTAGTACTTAGAATTGCCAAATTTGTTCCAGCTTCCTGGAAATTCGATGTGATGCTGAACATAAGATAACTTTCATTTCTTCATATTCACCAAACAGAAGACTACACCGTTGATTACATTATGCAGTATTGTCAACTTGGCCTTAGCTTCCATTGCGTATAGATTTCCGACTTGACAGTGAACGGTGCGACAAGACGCTATTTCCATTTTGTATGCTTTCTTAGCTTTTACTCTCCTTACGAGAGACACCTTAGCCGACAAATTTTGTGCTAGTTGAGATGATGCGTCGTAAACGCTAGACATGATCATGGAAGTTGGAATCAACAATGAAGCTGTGCAAGTTGACGCCGCTGTGACCATCAGTGTAGAAACTATATCCATTCCGACGTGGGATCGAATTAG
>VNWX01003404.1:0-10369 GCA_009869905.1 Ceratophysella communis | reverse complement strand
ATAATTAGAAATGAAGTTATTCAAGCTGAGGAACATGAACAGTTATCCTTGTCAACCAATTTCTAAATTTAACAGTGCGGAAACGGCTATTATACAATTTACAGGTATTAATAAGACGCTCATTGTTCTTTCTGTATTTGAGTCGCTGTAAGCGTGGCAGTCCACCCGGAGCGTCAATTTTAGCTATAGAGTTTTCTGTTTGGTTTTGAATTTGGTTAATGTGAAAAATAAATCTCCATAAGGGACATTTACCGAGTGCCTGTTCATAAAAGCAAAATTTGCATCTACTGCAAATTCACCTGGAATCATGTTCTGGGGATTACGTGGTACCTGTCTTTGATCAGACATCCATTTTAATGCAATATATTTTCATTCAGAGATGGCTTATTAATTTCAGAAATATAATATGCAATTTTGTGTTTCCTCCTGCGATAGAATTAATAACATGAAAAAATTAGATATCATGATAGAAAATATATTTAAAATTATGTAGTTCTATCTGGTTTAGTTTTTGGACTGACATCGACGTAATATACCGCGATTAGCAATAATTAGTGACATGGCGTGTAGCGTGAACAGAGCTTTCTGGAATTTCAGTTAGAGTTTTCCCCGTCATTTGACATTTTGTTAATGTTGTTTATGTTGTACTCAATTGTATTGTCATTAGAACAGGTTCAATTTAGATAAAGGAGTACAAATTAGGACTTGGAAACTGGAAATATTTTGATTTCGTGCAATATTCTTGTTTTTGCTATTCAGTCATACTATTTGTAGCTTGTAGCTCGTCAAAAAGCATCCGTATTTGACGCGTTACAAATGAACATTAAGATAAGTAAAATGCAAGATGTCAATTTAGAGTTCATGGACATTGGGACATTAAACATTTTGAACAAGTGATCAGCGTCAGAAGATTCTAATAAATTCACCACCTGCTTTTCATTTTCATACACGTATGCAAAATCAAGTAAAAATTCTTTTGTCTATTCACTTAGGTCTTGAGTTTAGAAGTCAAATCTGGACATAAGTCACAATTCCAGTTCTAGTGTGTTGCGGTTGTCTGTTTTAAATTTTCAATGGAATAATTCATAATTGGCGTTTGACGTTGCACCGATGAACATTAACATGTATGCAACTGCGCCAGGAATCCCGAGCTATTTCTGTAAAAGGTGCAACGCGTTAGCGATTAACAAGCTCGCTCTAATTAGTTAAGTAGTTTAGCAGTTGGGTTATCGACTCAATATCGATTGCGTAGAATGTTCGATGACGCTGGTCACCGCCTCCAATACAAACAATGACGATTGAGATATGTATAGGGAAAGGGTAAGGCTATGGATGCGCTCAATTATTTGTCTGGAAATTACTCGCATTTAAATTCTATTGAATAATCACGTGCACTGTAACATAGAATCCTTTGTAGATCGTGTTAAAGAATTACTTGCTAATCAAGTTGACTAATTTATAGCTTTGAACTATCGGGAGTCAGCACCTAAACGGGGAGTCGAAACATTTCAATCGCCTTCTGTTTCAATTGTTCTCTTAGTTTCCAGCAGCCGGTAAGATGCATAGAGAGCAAGAGGTCGTAAATAATTAACTTTAGATAAGATAGGATGGGACTAAGGAAGTTTTGTTCGTATTATGTCCATAATGGATTCCATAAATCGGAATAAATTATGTTCTGGTCCGGACTCGAATGACCAGATTCTAGATACCCATATCAAAAGGACACTACCAAATTGGGAGCATTTCATGACTCTGGACTATTAGGATCTCTATTCTCCATGCATCAGTGCCACTCTCCTGTCACATGACAGAAGAATTTGAATGGACTTGGGCTTATGTGGAGAATCAGATTAGAGATTAAGATTTAATTTGCAGAGGTGTGAGATCACTGGATTTGGATTTTGTCGTGCTGGTCATTGAGCACGTGCTTTGACCGCTGGGATCTTGGGTCACTTGAGTGACATGTTTTACGCTTTGAAACAACTGATGTCTGACGCAATTTATTTCAAGGGACGTTCGGGAAGCCCTAGTACCCCTGAAACCATTCATTTAAGAAATGTTTGCTTAATTCAGCCAAGTTTTTTTTTTGAAATTCGAAACGGAGAGAAATGCGTTACGCAGTCACGCGAAATGCCATTATTGTGTTTCTTATTTTCGTACTCGTAACGCATTCAAGATTTCACTACATTTTGCACATATTACTTCAAATTTAAGCCATGACGTTGTTTGTAAATAATTCAAGGCTCATTTTGCATGCTGCGTGCGTGCGAAATGCATTTTCCGCATTCCCTTCTTATTTGTTTTGTTATGCGTGAAGCCATGTCAGTAGTAAACGCTACACGCTACGCTAATTTTAAATTTTTACAGTATTTTTAAGTGTAATGGCGATATTATTAGTGTATGCCTTGAAGTAAGCTAGTCATTCAATGGAAATCCTAATTTGAAATTATGAAACGATTGAATGGGTACAAATTGTATTTTGGCCGGTTTGTTATTCCTGACTTAAATATTTTGTAGATTTTTGTTTTTAAAATGTTTAGCACATTTTTAACGCTAAATTGACCAATTCAAAAATAAACCTCCTACGCATATGATATCATTTCTATCCACGGGCCACCTGCCTTATTGGTTATCACACTGGCAATTTTAATGCCTTGTTTTCACTAGTAAATGACAGAGTGTTAATTTTCTTGTTTTTCAAAATTTAATGTGATTTGATTTGATCTGACATCTCGTGTCAGTGCCAAGACTTGCTCACAAAAGACCAAAAAGCAAAGAATGACACGAAATAACCAAATAAGATGCTTGTTTTTCCTTTCCTCCTCAAAACTGGCGTCTGATAAATTTACAAGGTAATAAGTGACGAGATTTTAGCTTCGAATTTGAGTGCGTGATAAACAAATCAGATTTTTATTAATAGTGACAATGCACATAAACGGATCTGATCGTGATTTCGATAAAAATTGTTTTTCGTATAAAAATATTGAATTATGTTCATCTACGACGTGAATTTTATCAGGCTTTTGCTTTTACCTATTTTGTAATCTTAAAAAATGCATTCCGTGAGAATTGGGAATAACAAGTTTTAAGCGTTAGTGTGTTATAGCCTCAAACTCTATGCATTTAATCCAATCAAGTGCATATTTTTTAATTGGAGCTACAGAGCTGAAGAGCCTGTTTAAGACCCTATATTAGTCATAGCTGTTAAAGTCTCCTGATAATGACATTGTTGCTTATTGCTTTTTTCAATGATTAGAGATAATAATTACCGAGCTGAACTGATCCTGCACATGTCACTGCGTTGCGTAATATAATTCAGACGAATAGGGGCTACAAGCTGTGTTTATCTTCTGCAGATTTAGGTTGCAAATGTCAATCAAATCAGAATCAGGACCACAATATTTGCGTTAGTCGAGCTTTTAGTTTAATTTGAACAACATAAGGTTTGACGTACGAAGGTCTGGATTTTTATAAAAATAGATTAGCAATAGCAATTCGTAATTGTTGCTGCATTTGATAGCGTATTTGTATTAGCGATTTCCGGGTAAATAGATTACGTTCGGTGGAAATCTACCAATGATTAATCCTAAATACCGAATTTCTTTTCAGTGTAATTGAGCAAATACTCCGGAAGTATGAAGCACATTTTGATTAGGCAATATGTTACTCATCGACATAGAAAATGGCGTTTGAAATTGATATGAAATGGGCGACTGTGAAGCCTATTTTTGCCCATTGTCTTGGGAAAGGTTTTGCCCAATCAATTGAATCCACACTTCATTTCAATGTAGTCTAGTTTTAACAATATTTGAAAAGCATCATTGTCCATGCGTCATTTGCCTTTTCGCAAGCACGAAACCTAATACACAGACGAGACTAAGGTTTAATTCGATACGTCTACCGATATTCTTCCAGAATTTCTAATAAGCATGTTTACGAAAACCGAAACTCAATTTGCTTAAAAGGTGCTATGAATTATAATATTTGAATCGGATATGCTCCGTGTCCACATCCACACGTATACACGACAATGAAAAATTACTTCTGATATCTGTTTGGCATGCATAGCGTGGACGCTCAGCTCATCATCCCTTCGCCTCATGTTCCAAATGAGCAAGGTAATTTTTCATGATGCTTCTCTCAGTCCAGTGAAAATAGAAAATACAATGTATTGTCTTGTCTTCGTTGAACCGGACTCGGAATGAGAATGAAACTGACGGAACATGAGCATAGTAATTTCTAGTTTAGTTTAGGCTTGTGCCCGAGAAGCCTTAAATGAAATAACAAGATTAAATGAATTTGACGTGTATAAAAGCGTATCAGGTGTTAGCGTGTGGGTTCTGGGTTCATTTTGTTCAATCTGCCTATGTTTAGACAGAAAACTCGTTCATTTCGACCCAATCCAGCTGATGATGATGGGTCAGTGTTTGACTGTGAACCATAAACTAGGGACAAAACAGGACAAGAGTCTTTGACTGACTGACTGCAGTGGTAGTTTGTGAGAATACTGCAGAAGAGGTGCATCCGTTGAGATACGCCCGAGTTGTTTTACGATTATTTCCCTCAACTAACTCCAGGCGAGGAGGAGGCGAAACAAACGTCGATCTCAACAAGCCCAAGCCAAAAACTTCTCTGCTTCAAACTTTAGTATGCTAAATCTCTAAGGGGTTGTAGGTCTCAAGTATTCGTATTTGCAACAATAGCAAAACTAAAGTCAAGGCGTGTGGTAACAGTACAACTTGAGTTCAGCTCAAAGTTAGTTTTGCCAAAAACTTCTCTGCTTCAAACTTTAGTATGCTAAATCTCTGAGGGGTTGTAGGTCTCAAGTATTCGTATTTGCAACAATAGCAAAACTAAAGTCAAGGCGTGTGGTAATAGTACAACTTGAGTTCAGCTCAAAGTTAGTTTGTTTTTGCGTCTTTTCAACAGACTCGTAAATTTTCAAACAGTTTTAAATATTCTTCTCTGTGCAGTTCTGAACTATTTGAATTTTGAAGAAATATTCAAGTTTAGTATGGGTACTGGAAATGGCCAGTATACTGGTCATTGCGATTTTGAATTGAAAGAACGAGCTGGACACTTTACTAGTTGTGCATCGAAGCTCTGGAATTTTTCACAGGAAGTCAATTGAGTTTGGATCTGGAATTTCCTGAGTATGTTCGACTTTTTTAATTTGAATAATTTTGTAGTTTCGGCTGGTCTGGAATGCGTGTGTGTTTGGTACTGATATTGGCTTATTAAAATTTTAGCGACGCATTTTGAAATAACGCTTTTGATTTAGACACCTAAAAATGAATTTGAGCTTTGGGACATTTTCGGTTGTAATGTATAAATGCCACGCCGACGACGGGTTGTACATTTTACCGTTGAGTTGACAGTCGGCGCGGCGTTTACTGCTGGAGGTTTTTGTTCCCAATACACTGGTACACAGTTCATAAATTTTTATTGTTTTGTGTTTGCAAAGCTTATGCTTACCTAGCACGTTTAATTTTAATTTCTGCATTGCAGATTTCTGAATAAGGGCATAGATTACAGATCCTTTCGTGTTTTGTTTTACAATTTTTTGCCGACCCGACATTAAATTGCTTACTTGTTGAACCGATAGATCATTGAACTATGAACTACATTAAATATTTAAGAACACAATGCATATTTAATATCCGTCTCTTCGGCATGAAACTTAAAACGTAAATCAATATTGTAGGATTACCGAAGCATCAAAGTACAAGTACAAAATACAAACATTGAGCTCATGCATCAGCGTCATTTTTTTCAGCTTTTCTGTGCATGGTACGAAGTCCAGTTCATAAACAACATCCCGTAATACTGCATTTTCTCGGATTATGATAATACAATACATAATGCATGCGGCAGGAAATTGAACTTTGATATGAAGTACCTTGCTTTTCTACTTGAAACTTGCCCAGCTGTACTTCTGGCCTGAAGATGAGTTCATGCCAATCAGCTTGTTGGTTCATCTCTTTTCATAGTAATTAATCAACTGTGTAATGCTTTTACACGTGTTCATCCACATATTAGAATCTAATTGATAAGCAGAGTAGATTGAAGCTCACTACATTAGCCCGGTTTCTGGTTAGGCTCACTCAAAGCTAAACTCTGGCGAAAATATGTGATCACAAACTGCAGATGAGAAGAATGACCTCATGAAAACATGGCAGTAAATCGCACACGTTTTTATTATACTCGGAGCAGGCATGCATGAGATTCTAAATTGCTTTGCCAGTTTACCTATAATAAACGCTTAATTAAACGAGGACGCCGACATAGATCGCAGGACAATAAAACGGCTGTGATTTGTAGCCTTTGATCTAAACTGTTGAATTTTCATGTGACAATGCAATGAGATCAGATCACTTCACGAATAAGGGCAGAACGACTTATTAGTCAGTTAGTTGTTCTATTCCGAGTTTTAAGTATCGGCGTTCTTCGGCCCTCTTTGACAAGGTGTTAATAAAGGGAGTTTGTATTTTAATTTTATTTAGAATTTTTTTTGGACAGGTCAGGGTTAACTCACGGCAAAGAAAATATATAAGGTTTGAAATTGAACCCAAGGTGGATGTGGATGTCAGAGTCAGAGTCATTATGTAATTAGCTACTAATCCTTTTACTTGTCTACCACACCCGCCCATATAAGTACATCCTGACTGAGTTACCTGTTCTCTCTCTCCTATAGCTAATAATTGAAATATTGAAATACAGACAAGAGCGTGATGATCTTGACTATTGCAATTTTTGGGTATTTACCCTGGAAGTGTCATTTTTTACATTTTGGCGACGATGCGGCATCTCAGCATTATGCTAAAATATTATGTTAGTTTAGGAGACACACACAGCTTACCTTGACATCATATTTCATCTCCGTCGTGTCCTTTTGTCATTTCAAGCTTGGCCTTTGAGTTTATGACTTTGTGACAAGTTTTTAGAGATAATTGTTTAAAAAATTGTTGTCCTTTAGTATTTAGCCACGGTTTATTATGATATTATGTAAAACCCTGTACTACAGTGCCACCCATAAGTGTGTGGGTTGATTTCGTTACGGTGTTGTATGAGATTGCTTTTTGTTATGATGATTCTGCAGTTAAATAACATTGAGGTTTGAGTAGCATATGTTGTCACTCTATTTATAACGGTGATTAGGCTATTTATATTTACTAACAAAATGGATGTTAGAGGCCTTTGGGCGGCGCGGCATATCGGGCAATTTAGCCGTTTGTAAAGAGCGTTGACGTAATAAAGTATAAACAAATTTGACGGTTTAATGGTCAATATTGAATTAGCAACGGTCAATTTGTGGTTGGACCCATGTGGGCAATTTAACGAAATAAAAAATTGCTCTTTTATGCGTATAGCTTTTAAGAAACCTTTCAAGTACTTATACTTGTGGTATTTGGTATCTTAACCGCCTGTTTTTATTCTGTTAATATTATATTTGGCGAGAGGTGGTCCTACCACTTAAGTGGTCGTCAGTTTCCATTTTCCCATGGGGCAGATGTTATATGTTGAAAATAATGTTTTTGTGTGTAGAGGAGAGACTCCCATAGATCTTTGAATTATCTTTGTTGTATTGTCAATAGGACGCCAGGCAGACTGACTAACTATACATCTCTCTCACGCGCCTTTCACTTGAGAGATTCTATTTTTTTTATTGGGCTGAGATGAGATACGAGAGGCGAAGCTCTGATTTTGTAACATTGGCATTGACACTATTTTTTAGGATCATAGAATAAGAAGCCCAAGCCCAATAGTCCAAAACAAAAGCTGATCACCAACTGGCTCGTCTGCAGGCTTTAGTTAAGATGGAATCAAGGCTACATGCGAATAGCTCTGCTACAAGACGCCAATTGTAAATTGAATTAAGTTAAATAAGTGTTGATTTGAGGGAAATGGGCCGTGTGCGTTCTTGGCGGTCAGTCAGGCGAGAAAGAAGGAGTTACACGTGGCGAGGCTCAGGCCGCGTACGTGTGTGCGTGTCATGGAAAATTGGCTATTTGCTATTTTGTATTTCCAATTGTATATGATTAATGGCTTTCAATCTGACTATTGGAATCATGAATAATGTATTTTGGGCCTGGAACGCACGGTTTCTGTTCGGATTCGGAACCTCAAATTTTCTAAAAATGTTAAAATTCGAATCAGCTTATTGTAAACGCCGCCGGTACTGCCGAGCCGAGAATCATTAGATTATTTCAGATGCGTCGTTTCAGTTCGTGTTTAATGCTACTAGCGGGCTAATAGACTAGTGGGATCCGTATCACTCAATTGATTATGCCGGTGACGTTTTGGAATTTCACACGCAAAGTCCCTGTATCGGATGTCGTTTAGAATTTAATTGAGTTTTTCTGTACTAATACGCGATGGCTTTGGGTGACCTGGAGAAGCTTCGTATTTGCTCGATAGCTGCGGTGATTGGATGCAAAAGCTTCCATCTATGTTTGATAGAAAACTTTGACATTTTCGTCGATGGATGTTCATGTTGTAGAACAGAGATACGATACACCAAAACCAAATATGCATGGCTGAGCGTTTGTCCAATGTGTCCTAGAAATAAGATAGCTCTCCGTCATGACATGCTTCTAGCCATTTGGGAAATTTCTTAGCATTTATTTGGAGGCTATAATTTGATGAATGGTACAAGGTGAAGACAGGGCCAGGGCATGAGGTAGTTGAGCTTCTTCCATTAGATTTTTTGACAAGAAAAAAAGAAATCGCGAAGGGGGTGGGTACACAGTGAAATTGTTGCAGTATACGGAGATATGTCGAAATGCCTATATTTAGTTAGTAAGTGTGAGTGACGGTTGAAGGAGAATAAGGGTCATACTGACAAGAAAGAGGTATTACTTGTAATTTAATAACGGTTCTCATCTTCGTTTATTTTTAAGTGTAATTAAGTAATTTTAAAAAGAAAGTGTAAGTTTTGGGGGTATTTGTGGGTCGGCTATACGCTGCGCTTGGCTTAGCTAATTAGGTTAATGTTAATATAGCCGATATTTAATTAGCTAAATCGCCGTATTTTTGTGTTCAGTAGTTTCTTACAGAGCGTTTCGTAATGTTAGTTCTAAACTGTAAATCGAGAACCGGCTGATTACGAAATTGGCGTTTGGGCTTGAGGCTTATTGTTGGATTAAATTGAGATTTGATAACTTATTACTCAACACGGGTTCATTGTAAAATTTTGATTATTTGCTCAGACCTCAGGCGGTCTAAAGCTGCGGCAGACGACGCTGAGCTGGAGCTGAGTGCAATTTATTCTGGGTTAGGCTACTGGCAGTGGCTCTGCGTTTATTAGGACTGATGACTTTTGAAGACTGACCATGGTTACGTTACGTTTTTGACTGCCCACTGCCCATATGCTTTTCTTCCAATGCTGATTTGCTGATTTCCCATTAAGATTGATGACTTGTGACTATTTTTGGACACTCAAGGGTGGTCAGTTCTCGCTCGTAGTCCCTTCTATTGTTAGGGAGTTCTTCAGCAGAAGGCTTGACGACTTGAATGCCTCCAATCCTCGTTTGTGTCTTGACGGGTGGGAAATGATCTATAACAGAGCCTGGCTTGGTGGCATTGCAAGGTTCACTATAGAAACTTAGGCTCAAGCTCGGTTTGAATAGTGAATTGTATTGGATTTTTGGCGTTTTTTATTTGCTACTTGAGCTTGAGCTTAGCCAGGATTATAGAAAAGACAAGATTAATGAAATAGAGATATCCCTTGCTTCGTACATGGCTTGGAAGCGCTGAAGTGTCGAGCGAATATAATGCATTCAGAATACGAATTACCAATAGATTGGCTGTTGTGGTTGCTCGGAAGATTTTGCAGACGACACCTGGCAAAATTTAACGGCTAGGGATTTCGAATTAATTAATGCTAATGATTCGCATCATGCCTCATTCCAAAAGCTATAATTTGCCTGGAATTTTGAAGATGCCCAACACAGAAAAGTTAATCAAAGAATTTGAAGTGTGATCTCCATCGCATTTTCGCAGATTTTGTAGGAATGCCAGTAATATTTTGCTTTGCCAAATGGCCGTATTTTTGCAATGATATCATGCCAGACGTCGGCCGTTTAGTTGTAATAAACATGCATTATGTCATATTTAACAGGTTCAAGTATTCAATTATTTGGCATTTTGGCAACCATAAATCATCAAATATTCATAGTTAAGTGGAGTCGAAAGTTGAAATTTGAGTAAATATAGCCCCTGATATTTGAGACTTTCCATTCAGTCATTCATTATATAAAACCGCCGGAAGCACGGACCACACACTTCTTGCCTCGTATTCCTGTTGTCTATTTATTTTAAACTTGTGTACTTATTTAAATACCGACGATTTTTTCGAGAGTGTTTTAGT
>VNWX01003403.1:0-10371 GCA_009869905.1 Ceratophysella communis | reverse complement strand
TTAATTCGCATATTCGAGCCACTGAATCCGCTCTGGTCCATTCGACTTGCTGGGAAAACAATGGGTAATCATTGTACACATGTATCATTGTACACAATGTATGAATTGATAAATTTTTTTTGCACAAATCTTTTCTATGTAGCTCTATCTTTAATAAATATTGATAGGTCCGAAGTTGATTCAAAGGTATCGGCCGGACATAATTTCGAAGTACGCCAACTTCATTGTTGAGGATCCACATATAAAAGTAAGCTGAAATAGATAAACGATTAGACATTAACGAAATAGACATTAAATAGGCACTCGTTCTAACTGATTGGTTTCGGAACTTCGGAATCGTCTGAGCATTTTATACGCGAATACATAGTAAATCGCGATCTGATTCACATTTCAACTTGTTTGCTTGTACTGTGTGGTATTTTGTATATTTCAAAGATGAATAATTCCTAACTCTGCAACCGAAATCAAAAACGGTGCTCCTAAAATATCGATACTGCATTTTATTACGTTTTGACTCGGCACTCAAACTCAACACAATTTTAATTTTTCATTGTTCGATTTAGGTCTCAAATTACATGTATTATTGCAACGCTGTTGAACCCCACGTAAGCCATTTGCAGTTTTCTAAAAATATACTGTAGTCTCTCCGTTTCAACTCGAAGTTTTAATGCTTTTTAAAAATACATTCAATCCACTTTTAGAGGTGAAACAGCATTTCATACACTAATGGTCAAGTTCGGCTGGGCCAAAAATCCTATGAGTAAGCCATCATCTCCCAATCGATACATTATTACTATTGCAATAATCTTAAATTAATTCAATTTTTTTTTTAAATTTTCAGGTCACCGGTTAGACCAATTGGACAAAGATATACCCATGACACTTCTGTACGGCTCAAATTCCTGGGTGGATCATTTTCCAATTGATGAGTTGAAAAAATTAAGGGAAGATTCATACTGCGAAGGACATGTAAGCAAAACACTAAAGTAATTTACTGACTGTAGAATTTATTTTAAGATGACTCAAGCTAATTAAATATTTAACTTGAACGATTTTTCGTGTATTTTTGAAGACTCTTGAAGGAGCTGGCCATCATATTTATGCAGATCAGAAAGAAGAGTTTCAATCAGCACGTCCGCTCCGCCTGTTTGTACACGGACCAGCGAGTAAGGTCTGTAAATACTGAAAAAGATCTATAGTCGAGGTGAACCTAAGCGAGTATTAAACAATGTTATGTGATTTTAGTACATTACGCTGTAGATTAATCAAACATTCTGTCAAGTACGACGTAGACTGTGAGATTGAGATTCACGTAGCTACCTACCTATAGAATTTTCGTTAATTCTAACAATCACTGTGATGGATCACGTGTTGTAGTTGTATAATATTATGCATCAAACATTTATATAATAACGCTTAACCTGGACCGTACATACGGCGTACAAATGTGCTATCTAGAAGCACTATCTTCTAATGAGCTTAGCTCATTTTTATTCTATCACCGCTGTTCATTGTTATCGCTTTATCTAAACATCACACTCTCAAGTTCATGTCACAGTTGTGCTCAAACCGTGAAACTCTGGTGCTTCCTGATCGACGGCTTATTTGATTACTATATCCGTTTCATTTAAATGATATGTGTCGCAAACGATTTTATATACATATTATCTGTTATCTTATTTACCGTAACAAAATCAAATCTTGTACGTGCTCTTCAGACATAATGAAATTAAAATATTGGACAATCAAGGTTCTAAACTAAATCACTAATCTTAAGTATGTGTGTTTCTCTTATCGATTGTCTGGAGTAGTTGGAGTACATACTATGATTTAAAGTCCGACAGTTTTTAAATAGAAATATACCCAAGTATTTCCTAAATGTAAAAGAAATGAAGCTGCTTGGAATTTCAAATATGTACAATACTGTACTAAACTTTCACGCCATTCAAAAAACTAAACTCGCAAAACTATCTATTCTGCACCCCTCTTCCACCGGCGGCATTTAAAGCCGCTTTTTATTCAGGGAACTTAGAACTTACAAGAAGAATCATTTACATTTTACTGTTATGCTTACAGTCAATTAGCCCTAGCCGAACGTTTTATTCAATTTTTATTTCTCGATTTCGAAACTGCTTTTATCTGATTCAAGATACGATACTTTTCTATAGCAGATTATATAATACCTATGCAATTATATACTATGTTTCCACATTCGGCACTGGGTCATGTCATGGGTAGAAAGTAGAAATTCGAGAGAAAGTCGTGCTTCTGTCTCCCCCTTCACCGTTGTTGGTAGAATTTTCCTACGACGACGGACCGAGACCGGACGGAAGAACGCCGTCGTAATCGCGGGGTATATGGTTCGGTGGTTTCAGAGGATTTCGAGAGTGGTGCGGGGCGGGTGTGAGGTGTGTATTGCGTGGGATTCCAATTCCAACCAAAAAAGTCAAGCCAAATAAATGTCAAACTGGCTGGCTAGGCTGCTGATTGATGATGCTGCGCTGCTGGCTGGCTGGCTGAGATGAGAGCGGCGTGTGTAGCGTGTGTTATTGTGGGGTATGTACCATTTATGCATACGTGTAGTAGAGACGTGGAGGCGAGAAGCGGGTAGAAGTAGAATACGGCTAGTGGTTTTATATTTTTTGCTAGGATCGATCGTCGCTCTGCTCTGGTTCTGGTCTGTGATTTGTTAGACTTTCAACTTCAACTTGGAGTTTCGGTGGTCGAAGATCAAAGATTCAAGGAAGCCTTGCTATTGACAGCTTGGTTTGACGGTTGTTTAGTATTAAAGCTGTTTCACCGCTGCAGAAGGGTGAAGGGGTTCTCACCTCACACGGTGAAGGGCTCAAGGCAAGGGCTGCTGTTGGAACTTGACACGAGAATTACAATACTGGTGGAGCCGGAGATACAGTCACAGTTAAAGCTGGCCGGTTTCATTCGCTGGTTCTCAATTGTTGGAAGATACCCGGCTAACTAGTTGCGTTGTCGAGTCCAGTTGCCAGAACAGAAGAAAGTCGAGACATGGCTCCTCAGTACTCCAAGGCCCAGAAGCAGGGAAGCAAGGTGAGCTCGGAACTGCAACTGGTGACTGGTGTAACCGGGCTAAACCAGTCCAGCCATTAGCTAAGCGTTTTGATAAAATTATAGCATTTTGATTTCTTATGGATGATGATGATCGATTTCGCAGACGTAATCCCATTCCCTATCTGATACTACTCAATAGAATAGAAATGCATTCGTTTGCCGTTGATTGGTTAATTGTTAATGCTGCTAGTAACCCATGACCTGGTGAACTGTGTCACTTCTCTTTGACGTCTTCTGCCTATCCCGGAGTGTTCTAGTCCCTGTGTCGAGCTTTCTGATTTCGTATTGAGAATAAGTCTGTCAGACGGAGGCCGCTCAAGAGTGATTTTTGCGCTGACAGCTGATGGAGGCGGACGGGTTTTTGCAATAGCATGCTTGTATGAGGCCTGACCCTGACATGCTGGTTTTTAATAATTCTTACATGCATTTCCTGATCATTGAGGCTTGGAGGGTGAGGGTTAGAGTAGAAAGCTTATCCGATCGAATAACCGACCGATGATATTTGTGGCGCTCTACTGACTGGATTTGAATTATATTTTTCAATTTATCCATGTAATTTTAAGAATTTTTATGTAACCCTGTGCATGAGAACAAATATGATTTGATTAAAGAGAGACTTCGGATTTTCGGATATGAAAAAGTCAAAGTAGGGTAAACTTCCGCAGAAATTATCTAAGGCGTGACTCAAGTAAGGCAGCCAAGAATTAGATACATGCAAGCAATTTTGAATGATCCATGGTTACTAATTTTGTAACATATAAAAAATGTCACGTTTCCTCAAGTGAGGCATGTCCGGGCATCATCAATCTGAACGGGTTTGACGTGTGACGTTTTGTGAAGTAGAAATAATCGCAGCGTATACAAAATTTTATATACAACCAGAAACCAGAACCACATAATGCCAATGAATTATGCTTTGCAGGGTCAAGTAACATTTATTCATCCTGATCTTGGAATTGGCGGTGCTGAGCGACTAATTGTTGACGCTGCAGTGGGACTTCAACAGAAAGGATACAAGGTGTCTGTTATTACCGGGTATCATGATCCCAAACGGGCTTTTCCAGAAACCGTGAATGGAACACTTCAGGTTGGTCATACACTTACGGAATTTCTGGTCGCTTTTTCTGAATGAGTAGTTTTAATATTTAATATTAAAAAACCCCTATTATTATTTAGGTGATTCGAGTTGGTCGACTGATTCCGCGGAGTATCTTCGGACGATTTGTTGCACTGTGCGCTTACATCAAAATGATTTGGGCTGCAGTTTACTTGAACTTCTTCTCTCGCCTCAAAACTCAAGTTGTGGTTTGTGATCAAGTACGTCTCCAACGATGTTACGAGTTACTATTATTTGGAATTTTCATAAGCAAAACCAATAAATTAATTTCTGAATTTGAACCAGGTCTCTGCATGTATTCCATTTCTGAAATTCACTCTGAACCCCTTCGTGACTTTGCCACGCGTGCTGTTCTACTGTCATTTTCCTGATCAGCTCCTTACCGAACGCAAGAGCTTCTTGAAGTCCATTTACCGAAAACCCTTAGATTGGTTTGAACAGTTCACCACGAACTTGGCTGACTTGATTGTTGTCAATAGCGAATTCACTCGTGAGTTTCAGCGTTCTATCTTCGATACGTCATTGCATTCTGGTTGATCATGATTGAAATTAATGGTCATTTTAAAATTTTAATTTAGGTGAAATATTTCGACGCACATTCACTAAAATCAAGACTATTCCTGGCATCTTGTATCCGTCGATTAACTCTCGACTCTTTGACAATCTTCTTGGACAAGGTGATACGGCTAATCTAGACATTCCAAAATGTGACCACCTCTTCCTGTCTATCAACCGGTTTGAAGTCAAGAAGAACATTGGATTGGTCATTCGGGCCATGAGTGAGTGCAGCTTGTTCACGTTTATCATGGTTTTATTTTTAGAACGCGGTTTAGTAATTGAACTTTTTTCTTGTCTTTCCTTCATTTTCCTTCATTTCCAATTGTAGAAAAAATGAAGACGTGTCTAGATCCGAATGAGTGGGCGAATGTTCATCTCGTTTTAGCTGGAGGATATGATGAGAGATTGCCCGAGAGCGTGGAATATTTAGCTCAACTTCGGAAGCTCGTTGCTGACGAGAAATTGCAAGACAAAGTCACATTTCTACTTTCTCCAAGTGACTCAGCCAAAGTCTACCTGTTGTCTCGTTGCAAGGCACTCGTCTACACACCTTCGAATGAACATTTTGGAATTGTTCCGCTCGAGGTACGCGTTGCTATACCTACTCAACATCTCCGAATTTTCGAAGGGATTTAGGTTGACTAAAACTAATCGTGTTTGGCCTTTTTATTTCAAAACAACTAGGCAATGTACATGGGGAAGCCGGTCATTGCAGTTAATAACGGGGGACCACAGGAGACTGTTGTTCATGAAGTTACTGGATTCCTGTGTCCATCAATCAATACCCATTTCGGGGTTGCTATGGCCCAGCTCGTGAAGGACGGTGCACTGGCTGTTCGACTTGGTAGGGCTGGCAAGGAGCGATTTCTCAAGCATTTCTCATTTGAAGCCTTCTCAAAGAACTGGGTTCGTGCCGTGGAGTCACTTCAAAAGAAGACTAATTAAATTCAACCATATCTCAATCTCAGTAGATGCTAGAAACATAAGGTCAGCTAGAATACGCTTCAACTCTTCTTCCTCCACTTTCTCTAGTATTTTTGTATTTGCGAATATAGAATGATTGAATTAGTCCATTTGTTTCCCAAATTCTCTCTGAATGGTATGGTGATATAATGCATTTTAAGAGTTTTATGCTAGTTAGTACGATGGTAAAATAGCTGCTAGATTCAGTGCTGTCTGCGAACAATGTATTGGAAATTCTTTTATTAAATGCAGAAATTGATGCCTCTAATAGTTCGCTGCAGGAGAACGCATTACTATTTGCAGGTTAATTGTGGATTAGGGAAGAGCTAGGCTTCTTTATTCCATTAAATGTATCGATTGCTGAAATCTCTAGACATTTTACTTAGTGACCCATCAAACATCAAGCTCATTTCGATTTCTTTATTCATGATTTAGCGTTTTTGTCATACGGTCTGAAATTGTAGCCTAACACTAGTAGTGTAACTCATTCATTACAGATTATAGGGCTTAGCACCGTTCATGTGTGACTCAAGGGGCATTTAGCTAAAATGACAATACTGCGGACAGACGCAGAAGTATTGCCTCCGCTCTGAGAAGATGGGAGGTGCACTGAAATGACTGTTTTTATTTCAAAAACTTATGGCTTGGACAATTATTATGCACAGAGTTGTAGTAACAGGTAAATAGGTTTAGCTTCAGCATTTCATTTATTTAGGAGAGGTACGGACGACAACAAAAAATATTATTCTTAGTTTCTCCTAGCCAGGGATAATATCCTCATTCTCAAAAAGTGGAGGTACAGGTAGGTCAATTGATAATGTTTAGTTCCAATAAGGTATACAACACTAGTAATAATAACAAATAACTTATGCCCTCTGACTGAGCCTTCTTTAGTGACGAGGAGGTGGCACGAAGGACGAGCTCTCAATCCCTATGACACATTTTAGTAAAATAGTATAAACATTAAGATCCACTTCCGGACACACCGAGGTGACTAGACCGTGTGCTTGTCCTCCTGCTCCGCGCCGGGCTGCGGGCAGTCCGTCGGCCCGACACAGACCCTGCTCTCAGGACCACAGCCACTGCTATGTCAAGTGGTCTCAGGGAGGTAGCAAGCCGCATGGACCGCTCGCGACTCTCATCGCCTAATCTCTACGCTACGGGAAGAGACGGAGAGCCAGTCCTCTTCACATCCCCAGAATGTCTTCATCATTACGCGGACTCCTAGAGGGGTCAGAGAAACCATGGATGCGCTCCTCTGCTGAGGCTCTGCTGTAACACAGGAACACTTACAAGAACGCACCTGACAGTACACTTGTAACCAACTAGCACGCTCCCAGTCAGCCTATCACATCACAACACTCAACCGACACACTCACACCGTTGTTGTTGAGAAGCTCTAAAAGGGGAAAGGGTCGTCACTGATGGACAAACCCTCTGCACACGCCACATGCTCACCTAAACTAAACTTATTGTTTCATTAATTATGTTAAATGCATTCGTCCGGTGACCTGATGCATGTTCCGGGGAGACCGACGCTAACACGCAGGCCAGTCTCCACCAGTCGCACGAATCACTGCTAATATTAAATGCTACAATCACCTTTCTAGTTCTACTTACACTCATTAGAATAATACAGAGACGCTTGACGAGTACTGCTCCTTCAGCCAGACCTCTAGGGGACAAGCACAACGACAGACTCTAGAAGCGGTGATAGTTCCAGATAGACTCAAATAGCTTGTTCGTATTTATGTACTGCTTGAGTATCCCAGGACTCTATCCTCTCTTCCTACAAGCTCTCACCTTTTACCCACACTCATGCATTTCTTTGAAAAGCCTTCAAAACTGGTGTTTGAAGGCTGAATGACCAAAAAGAACAAACCTCAACTGCAAATCTGATTGACTCAAATAAGGCTAAGAACACAAATAACAGCTGATTATCTGATAGCTCTACTAGTTCAATTAACTTATTGTGAAGTAGCAACTGACGCCCCTAGCCTCAACCTTGTCTAACTAACTGCTCAATCCACATCTGGCTCATGAATGAACCAAGCAAATGCTATAGCGCGGCGGAAGGTGATCTTAAAGACCTACTCGAACCACTCCGCGTCTGTCCGGAAGAAGAAAAAAGATTGTCGTTTAGCTCGGAGAGCAATAGAACTTTCTTGGGTTTCAGTACAACGTTTGAATTAAATTGCTAAAACCTCATCCTGGAAAGGCTCTTGCTATACATTTGGGTAGGTATTCATCAGTCTCTGTTCACTTTCCAGCAGAGACGAAGAATTTGACAAAAAGTATTATAGACTACATTTTGGTCTGATTGTTAAAAGTATGAGCAAATAATAGTTGACAGAGACTGAGACTGGCCAGCTACGTGGATGAGGCATTTGACATTTGAGGGAAACACCGGTACCGACTTGTACAAAAATGACAATTGAGGTCTCCTCTACTAAAAGACTAAAACTCACTTTGTTCCTAGCTAAGTAGACGTATAAGATAAGTTACTACGGGTGTGTCTAGGACTCTAGGGATGCCTGAGATACATATAATAGCTTACTTTAGAGTGACTGTATCTAAACAATATTTTGTATATCTTACGTCTAGGCTAGCCTAGAGTACAATACATAGTAGGAGTGGGATTAATTTCAACAACAACCGAGCAAAACAATAACATAACGTCAGCAGAAGAGCCTATTCAAAATAAGCTACAACACAAGTAAGGAGGAACCCTTCTTCTGGTCATCCCCAAGGATGACTGAACAAACTAAGACGTAACTTCTTATAAGTGTATTTTCTTCATAGAATTTGCCTTAATGATTGAGTAAAGTGATAATGACATATTTATCTGAGATACATATAATAGCTTACTTTAGAGTGACTGTATCTAAACAATATTTTGTATATCTTACGTCTAGGCTAGCCTAGAGTACAATAGTAGGAGTGGGATTAATTTCAACAACAACCGAGCAAAACAATAACATAACGTCAGCAGAGCCTATTCAAGATAAGCTACAACACAAGTAAGGAGGAACCCTTCTGGTCATCCCCAAGGATGACTGAACAAACTAAGACGTAACTTCTTATAAGTGTATTTTCTTCATAGAATTTGCCTTAATGATTGAGTAAAGTGATAATGACATATTTAGGCGGTGGATGAGGCGTGGTGGATGACTCTACTGTAAAATTCTTCCTCGCTGTCTGCTCTACCAGTTTTCACACACACACACACTCACTTTGTTTTAAGTCGACAAGGATTCTAGAACTCCGCAAATTCTTTAGCACAACGTTCCGTTGATGAAATCCTGAGGACTTCTTCTTCGTAATCGTCGAAATTGCTCGTATCACCAGATCCTTTACACTTTGGTATAAAGGGAGCCTCCACCTGTACACAAAAATTAAAAATGACTATTATTAGTATTGCTCCGAGTTGAGTGCATCTCCTCCACCAGTAATTGTACCAGTCAGCAAAAACATACACTACCCAGGGTTGGATCGGAAATGTCCGGCCCCGGCCTTTCCCACGTACTCGAGAAACAAGTCACATTACAAATTACAAATAGCAGACTGAGCAGAAAGTTTATTTTTCAAAACATGAAAAACTACACTTCTCCAACATTTCTCATTACTTTATTGCCCCATACAAACATTGGTCATCAGGTTTGAGAACGGACAAACGCTAAGGAACGCGACTTTACACCTGTCCTCGTTGATCAGTATTCTGACAGATGGGTGTTACACAATTAAAAATATGCCCAACGTAAGTCTTAAGAGCCAATCGTAGTCAAGTACGAGAACCAGCCCAGCATCCAGTTGACACATATAGAGCAATACAAACACGTTTTACAGGGTTGGGGTTTGAGTAGAGCGTCCGACCGTATTTGCGAATACTGGACAAACAATTCGCGATATGCATCAAAACGTCGACATCAATACTGCATACGTTATCACAAATAAATGCGACACAACATGTTCCCAAAGTAAAATAAGAAAAGAGATCTACCGCCAACGGGAATGTGGGAGCGGGTAAGAAAAAAGATAGTCGAATTTCAACATTAAAAGTCCTCAAAATGACTTCCTACAACATCTTCGGTGGCTATGTGTAAAACAAGACGATCGTCTGGTACTGGCTCGAAGTGGCGTGAGTCTCCTGGTCCTGACACTTTCGGCTTGAAATGTGCTTGTTCCTAAGCAGTACAGTAATCCAGTTATTACACCAGCGCACGAATCCCAATATTTACCCTCATCTTTTATATTTGTCTTTTCATATGCGAAAAGTTTCGGAAATTTTGTCCATGACATGCCTCCACGCATTATGCCTTAAATGCTTCATGTCCCTAAATAACAATGCTCGGCCTATCGCTTCTCTCCAGCAGAAATATTCGTACTGTAGGTAGGTAGATATCGATCTAAAACTCGTTTGTAAATTGGTGACTCCCGAATTGATTTCTACAGAAATGAGGAAAAGTTATGCACAAAAATGGAAGTGTGCTCTTTTTCTATTTCTATACTTTCTAAGACGTAGTAGCCTGGTGGTGATATAGTAGCAAAGTAAATAATACGGATGGAGCTCCTGAGACCTAGCTTGAGTCAATTTAAAATTTAATTATATCTTTCATATCCTGGCTTATGCTCTACCAGAAGCACTTTCA
>VNWX01003402.1:0-10373 GCA_009869905.1 Ceratophysella communis | reverse complement strand
GTAATGAAGTCTAGATGCTTTTTGCTTTTTCTAGACCTTAAAGGTGCCAGAGTCAATGTTATGCCCATTAAGTTCGCCCCAGATTTGTCACTGATACCTTGAAATAATTTGGTCTTGGTAAGGGTAAACTTTTGGTCTTGGTGAGAGTAACACCTTAAATTGATTTTGCCATGAAATGAAACTTCGTCTTTCCTTTGATTTAACTCGTCCAAATCAAAGAATCGGCATTTCATTATTGCATTACTACAAGTGCAGTTTGTAATTGCCAATATATTTGCATATTGCCCCCGATATTTCTCTAAATAAGTAATCCGTTTGACGTCAACATATAAGCCATAAACATGGAAGCATTATCTAGCCGTGTTAGATATATACAATTCACAAATGCTATTACAGCAGAGTAAAGAGTAATAAAGCCTTGTTGGCCTTGGTAAGGTCATGTGATAACTTGATAAGTCTGTTAGAGTTCGAAGAGCTCCACCTTGACACGTTATTTAAGTTGTAAGTAGATCATTTGTGCAGTGGAGGATTTAAAGCACGTGCTACTTTCCAGCGTTTTCTAATTTTGCATTTATGTATTAGGTATGTTATTCCGAGCAGATATCAGAAATCAGAATATACGTAGGGCAATATATTTTTTGTAAAATATGCAATATGCAGTACTAAACATTTGGTTATCATATCAGTCAGTCATTGTCAAAGTCGCTGTCACCTATCATTCAAGTGCATGCCAATACCAAGTGCCAACAATGGCACGTGTCACACTAATGCTAATTATTGGGATTGGACTCGAAGCGAAGCTGTCAAAGCATGTTTATCTTTATCACGCGTAATGGAATCAGGCTCTGCACCTTAAAATGCATCCTGGATGTGCTGTAATCTGTATTTTTATTGTTTTAATTTATTTTTTTTTAGTACGGTGAAGTCGCTGTGGAGGCCAGAGTATGCTGCATATATGGTTGAAGGAACTCCGGGTCAACCCTATGGAGCCCTGCCCGCTCATTTAAACATTGTTGAAGCTAATATGAAATCTCGTCGAAAGGAAGCTCAGCTCTTACTACCACCCAATGAAATAGTTCTGTCTATAACGAATTTTCCACGTCTAGGATGTCCAGGTTTCACATTACCAGAACATAATCCGGAACCGCAAACAAGTGTGTCACGTTCATGGTTCTTTCCAGATAAAGCCATTTTTCAGGGTCACCCTCGATTCGAGACTTTGACACGAAACATTCGTTCTCGGCGTGGTTCCAAGATTGACATCCAAGTTCCGAGTAAGTAGTTTTCTCTGCAATTGCAATTGTCTCACGTTTCCAATTAATTTAATGTTTACTTAACTATGAGACAAAATCCATTAGACTAATTGCTCGGCTTATGGCTTATCCCACACTTTGCTCTTTTATTATGCCTAGTTTTCAAGGATACGGCTACTCCGAGTCCATTTGTGGAGCCGAATATCCCGGAACAAAAGCCGGACATGATTTACTTGGATGCCATGGGCTTTGGTATGGGAATGTGCTGTTTGCAAGTTACGTTCCAGGCGTGCAATATTGAAGAGGCTCGTGCACTGTATGACAACCTAACTCCTTTGTGTCCAATCATGGTAAATCGTAAAATCCAAGATGAATTTATAGCTTTTATCGATTTTACAATAAATGTAGAAAGTATGAATATCTTTGATTAATTTGTTTTGTAGTTGGCCCTTACTGCCGCAACCCCATTTTACCGTGGCTACATTTCTGACGTAGACTGCCGTTGGAATATTATTTCGGCGTCAGTGGATTGCCGAAATCCTGATGAGAAGGATAAAATTCCCAAATCCAGATATGATTCTATTGATTCTTACCTGTAAGTAATTTGTATGCATCATGAAATATGTTTCTGTTGGGATATGAGTGGTTTTTTAATAATTTGTTCGTTTATAATCTATAAAGCGTTAAGGTTTACGGAGCGTGCCGACTATATCTGTTATAGGCCATTAGAGGTGATTTTAGAAGCCATTGGCTCTGTGTAAAATTACTGTTTGAATTCCACGTGATGTCAATGAATAATGAATACACTTCTGGCTTTTATCGAGATTTCCGTATCGCAACTAATTTCGTTGTTGACAAAATGAGCCGTACAAATTATAAGTGGTTACATTCAAAGTAGTAATTTTTATCAGAATAAGAAGTCGTAAAGATGTAGCCATAAATGTTATAGTAAGTGATTACTGATGTTTAATTTTAAGTTCTCCTCAGCGATCGTATTTTTGACATCTGGCTGCTATTACGAAAACTGATTCCTCGGCGAATTCGTTCCGTTTTTTCTTCGATCTCCTTTATTAATAGGTACAACACAGAGATTGAAAGACGAAATTCGAATTCCATATACCCTTGCGAATTGAATGAATTAGATTTTATGGCCTTGTAAAGTTGCTGATAAAGACAAGACATTGATACTTGAGTCTTGTGAACCTGACCTCTGAATTGAGCGTAAACTTATCATGAGTTTCGTTTTCAGTGACATATTGCAGGCTAGTTGCTTGTACTACCAAATTTGTATGGGTGGTAATCTGTTAGTATAGCATATGTCATATGTCATTCATATTACTGACGTGGTATCTGGTATCCCTTCTTAACGATAAGCTTTGTGATATCAAATTGGCAATTACGCCCATAAAGCTGCGTGGTGTGATTTTTGCCATAAAATATAATCACGGTTTGTTCTTTGATGTCCTATGATTCAGGTCCGAAGGGAATAATGAATACAACGACATCCCATTAATTTATGAAGAAGAACATTTCCAAGCTCTGTTGGAAGGTGGAATTGATCGATCTTTGGCTCAACATGTCGCTCACTTATTCATTAGAGATCCGGTCTCACTTTTTTCCGAAAAAATCCATCAAGACAACTTGAAAGACTCGGATCACTTTGAAGTAAGTAACGCCTTGTGTGGTGACAACAGTTTATAAATGTATACCGTCTAGCCTGCTTCGATGCATCTTGCGTTTGTCCAATTTGATTTATTGGCAGGTTTCCATTTAGAAGTAAGGGGCTCAACGTTTACTTTACGCTCTGTTTTCCTTTACTCTTTCACTCTTCATTATTCCACTGTGACATGTTGATGTTGATATAACAGACCTAGACGGTTTTCTTTGAGTAGAGGCCTCGGCTTGTGACACATTAGAATTGGGCGAGCATTGGCTCTACTTTTTTACGAGAATGACAAGTAGTCTGGAACAACCAAGCCCAGGCCGACAAAGCAATTTTTGTGCCAAAACTTTTCGCATGACGTTCCATATTCTTATCTGCAAATTAGGACAGTCCCATTTTGATTGAGGATGTATGAACTTTGGCAAAGGTGACACCCGAGTGACAGATGGGCGGATGAACGATGCAATGCGTGGGCGAGCTGTGACTATATGAAGCGCACAAGTACTGAGAATTCTAATGTTTGTTCTAATTCATTTACTCTAGAACATTCAATCAACCAACTGGCAAACAATGAGGTTCAAGCCACCGCCACCTGAGAGTCCAATTGGATGGAGAGTTGAATTTCGTCCATGTGAAGTTCAGCTTACGGATTTTGAAAATGCGGCTGTTGTTTGTTTCATTGTCCTTCTGACACGAGTTGTTCTCTCGTATAATCTCTGCTTTCTTATTCCAATCTCAAAGGTATATTACTATTCAGTTAACGCATTTGTATTGAACAGTGAACTTAAATTATAACCTATTTTCGAAAATTCATTAGGTTGATGAGAACATGAAGAAAGCCCAGGGTAGGAACGCTCTGCATGAGCAGAAATTTTGGTTTCGTAATGATATTCAGAACAAAGAAAACAAGGAGTACTCTCTCATGACTGTTAATGAGATCATTAATGGAAAGGAGGTAAGGCTTCTTCTAGTGTGTTGTAATTTTCTAGCCTGGTTAAACTTTTGCTTTTATATTTACGTGTCAAACGGCAAACTAAATGTGTGTTTTCATTTTGTTTCTAGGGATTTCCAGGCCTCGTTCCACTGATCCAAACTTACTTGAACTCCATGGACGTTGATGCCGATACACAGTGTACTCTTCAACAATATCTTTCCTTGATTTCAAAACGGGCTAAAGGAGATGTGATGACTGCTGCCAAATGGCTCCGTGAATTTGTAACCAGTCATCCTGATTATAAGCAAGACAGTGTCATCAGTGAAGAAATCAATTATGACCTCCTCACCCGAATTGGTACGCTGGCTACTGAGCCCTGTTCGAAGCTACATGGTTCCATTATAGGGTCCAAAACGCAGGACGATGTGCCTGATATTCTAACAAAGTAAAGGTAATTACCAAAATTAACGTGCAATTGTTGTGGCTCCATTTTAGTCTTATTACGTATAGGATACCGTGCCCTTATGCATATTATATAATTGTGAAAGTGAAGTATAGTCGCAGCACATCTTCTTCTTGCCTTTTAAATATTTCGGTAATAATCCGTAAGTGGTTCGGGACACAAGACATTCACATTCTCTAGCCTTCACTTTCATGTAATCTTGCATAAAACTTTGTATTTAGTTAGATTAGCTTAGGCTTTAGTTCTATATAATATTCTAATTGATAAATTACCAATTATTCTTAGAGTTTTGTCTATTGCAGAAATACCGATTACGAATTACGATCCCCATTCGTTGAATTCGTGGGTGTGTTTACCTTAGCACGGATGGAAAATGTTCTGTGCGGACATGCGGAGCGCAAGAGGAAATTTTGAGGGGAAAAAAGGGAGAAAAAAAGGAAGGGGAAAAGGGAGGAGAAGAGAAAAGAGGAAGGAAAAGGGATACTCTAACCTAAGCATAATGCGATATACTTATACAATGCAACACCTGAGCAACATCAATGTTACCATCACGTAGTCTGAAAAGAGAACCCCTCCAATTCCTAAGCTCATGAAGTCATGCTATAACTATAATTGTGATGAAAAATAAATTATATGTGAAGTATTTTATTTTGCTGCTGGTCAAAAATATAAATGCTCCTGTGGTTATGGAATTTACTTGCGCGATATAAATACCGTCAAAACTAACACTGCCAATATTCAAACAAACACATTTTCTGGTTTATTCACAACTGAAGTCAGTTTGCTGTTAGCTACAATTTTGAATTGTATTTAGCAGTAAATTCCATTGATTTCTAAGCTACTAGAGTTTTGTGTTTAATTGAACAGAGCATCTAATATAAAATAGAATTTTTACTGAATATTTTTCTCTAAGAGTAGTCTAGGTATTTGAATTAGGCAAATAAAATCTAACGACTAGGTTCCTTAATTACTACTGAAGCTGAATTTACGGAATTAACATCAAAAGAAAATAGAATTTGGCATTGAGATCTGGACTGAACCCAAAAGCAAATCTCTTGTGACCATATTGCGTTAAATTAAATCGTTACTTTACAAAATTAAATGTACAGGCCTTGAGGCTAAGACTCGTTACGTGTGCCCTTTTCTAATGCTAATCCTTAACTACACGAATTTTTATGTACAAAATATATTGTTTTCTACGTTGATAAAGTACAACTTCTGTCGTAGATTCACAAAATATATTATCAGGCTAGGAACTTTCGGTGCAAATACACAAGCATGACTGAACGCTATGTGTAGGTTAGCTTTAAAATTATAATTGGTCGGAGTACCAGTCTATATAGTTATCCTTAGGATAGTTTATGTTACAAAAATAATGAGCAATTTGACCTTTATAGGGAATTCCAGCTTCTCGGAATATTCCGGTGAAAGTGGACTTTCTCCAAGTGAAAATAATTTTATGTACAAAATATAGGTTGAGTGTTCTAAAATCTAAAATATTATTTACTAGTACTACTATTCCTAACCTAACTAGACTACCTATGAAACAGTCAATACCCGTAATGACCGAACAAACGAAGGAGAAACAGAAAATTAGAATATAACTTTCATGCTATCTGCCATCCACACTTTCAATGTACAATTCACACATGCACTTACACAAAATAATATACTACTCATCTATTATAAAATATAATATTTCTTGTCACTAGCTCATTTCAATACCCGTACTCTGTTTATATAGTGAATTAGCTGTATTCAGCAGTTGCGAAGATAGGTACCCGTATAATGTTGCATTTTACACTAAAAACCCGTATTTTAATCTTAAATTAGAACCAGAAAAATATTGTTACAGCGACTCATGTAAACAATCTGAAATTACTCTAGTAAAGTTAGACTAGAAAATTATAGTTTTGCTTAATATTTCCGTCTGAAATATTTTAGTCATTTCATAAAAAATAGGGTTAATTTTTTAGAGACAAGATTGGACGATTTGCTAAGAGTCAAAATGCTTTTTCAATGCGTAATCCGTTGTCAAATGTAAAAAGAACGCGACCTTGTCTTGAGTTTTCTTTCCACAAGACTTGCAATGAAACGGATCTCGATCTCCAGAATGGTAGCTCATGTGCATGGAGTAGAGCACGCGGTCAGGGAATGAAATCTCACAGTATTTGCACATCATGGAACTTTGAGCCTCTTCAACAGCTGCCGCTGCCCTTTGACCCATTGCGCTGAAATCCAGAGCTTGACCGTCGTCCTGTTCATGTTGGTATTTTTCATGCCGAATGGCTTTCCCCTTCCGCTTTCTCCGCTTGGAGTCCAGTTCCGCATTGTGCGTCTTGTTATGGTCGTGGTCGTGTTTACTAAGCTGTCGTAAATCAAGCGGAGCCAAGTTCTGAGGATGCCCCATGATATTATTATTGTTGTTATTAATGACCCCTGAAAGCATGGGTCCAGGGTGTCCTTGATTTTTTAGGAAATGTGACAGCATTTGACCTTGCTGTTGAGCTAGATCAGCTGCATTTGCTCCTGGGTTCATGTGAAGCAAGGGATTTGCGAATAGATATTGATTCAGAGCAGCAGCATACAATTCCAGAGGATTCTTAGGAGATAAATCATAAATGACATTATTATGATCTTTGCTCTGCTGTACGGGCGTTACTGGACTCATCGGAATTCCACCTCTTGATAAGCGTCTCATGTCGTGATCCGAGTCACTCGTGTCACTTGCGATTCGTTTCAGTGGCGGAGTGACCATGACGGCTTCAACGTGTTGCATTTTTCTTGGAATCGGCGGAGAAACTGAATTTGGAGCCGCGAGATCTTTCATATCCTGTGAATCTTCAATGGACGAAGATGTAGTTGACCCATTGGAATTGATTGGCTGATAATCAGCAGAGCCGTTCTTCTGTGACGGCTGCTGGGACGGGGTACGTTTCATCTTGGGCCCACGCCGTGTACCATAAACATCGATAATTGGAAGCGGATTTGGGGTACCGTCCGGATTGAGAACCATGGAAGGATTGTGGTTATACTTGCGAAGATGGAGCTTCAGACTGTGACAGTATTTGGTGGCATAAGAGCAGTCTGCACAGCGATATTGGTAAATATTCGAATGGGATTTTAAATGCGAATTGAGCATGGACTTGTTCACGCAAGTATAAGGGCATTTGGTGCAGACGAAAGGCTTGGATCCAAAATGATTTCGGAGATGATATTCCAAATGATGCTTGTATTCTGTCACGAAAGAGCATTTGGGACAATTGAGCATTTTCTCAGATCGAATATGAGACTTGGAATGGGCCCAGAACTCGCTCTTGGTCACGGAAACGTGTTCGCATTGCTTGCATTTGAAGGTTTTGACCTGGAAAATATAGAAAATTTGGTTATGCGTTGCCGAATTGTTAAAAATGCGAATTTTTAGCCTTGGTGAAAGCAAGTGAAAGTACCCACCTTTCCCTGTGAATTGACTTTAGGCACAGAAACCTCAGGATCATCCAGGGAGTCTGGATCCGTAAGCTCATGAATTTCCTGCAAATGGTCCCTCAGCTGCTCCTCACTCGTAGTCAAGAAATCACATTTGGGACAGGCATGGTGTTGTGTATGAGTCACCTATGAACGAAACAAAAGCAGAAGTCGAGGGTCAGAGCTGATAGACTTGTTAGTGTTAGCTCTCCGCACTAATTGACACCCCCGCAAAGCCCTGCTCTCAAAATTTAATGAGATCTAACGCCGAGAGGGTGGATCTTTTGATCGGATCAATCTCCTAATTCCTAAGCCACTTACCAAATGCTCATTGAATGAGTGACGCCCATTACAGACGATGGAGCAGAGTGGACATTGGAAAATATTGGCTGGATCTGAATTCGGACTTCCAACTGGGCTCTGGACGTACTGAACAGGAGGCGTCGGTTCGGGTGTCTTTGCTTTCTTTATCGGTGGGGTCACTTGGACAGGCGGTCGGTGGTTGACTGGACTCAGGAGTTCGGCTCGTGTTCGAGCTTCGTCCAGGCCACCGTTTCCGTTGAATAGATTGGAAAATAGTGAGTTCCGCTCGATAGCGAACTGAAGACGCTGGAGCGGTGAAATGTCTTCAACTCCGCCGCCATGAAGGGCTTGCATGAGGTGATGGTGAGCCAGGTCCTTGGCTGAGGTCGGGGATGGACTATCGCTGAGTACTGAGCTGGAGCCGGAGCTTCGAGGTGAAAGGTCAGCAGGCAGATGATGGGCTTGACTTGGGGTCATCGGCGTGTTACCACCTTTAGCCTGGGCGAGAATCATGTTGAACGTTTGACCGTCAGAGCATTCAAATCTGGAAACATACAAAAAATAATCCCATGAAATCACTGTCCATATTTTCCCATGAAATTCTTCAGATTTTTTGCAGATTTATACCAGCAATAAATATTAATCTCCACCACATTCAACTGTCAGTTCCGGAGTAATAAGCTCAATAGAAAACTGAGCCAAAATATTCCAAATTCTCATGACCAGATCAGAGGTTAAAATTAAGCTATTGTAGTCTCTATGCAAGGGTCGGGAATCAGGCCTGTTTCGGTACTAAAACCCTTGGCCTAACCTGACCCTTCCATTGTCAACATTTTGACCAATAATTACGAATAATCTAATAGAAAGAAATGAAAGGGTCCGAAAGGTGAGACTGAGGCTAAAAGGTCGGACAGTTTCGGACAAAAGAGAAATATTATTATAAAAATAAAATTGACCCTCGGCTAGCTTATTGGTTGGCAGAGGTCAGGGATTGTCCATCGAATAAAAAGAAAATATAATAATAAATTGGCCAGGCTACTGAACACCCTAAAGAATTTTTTTGTGTGTTAGAAACACCGAAAATTGAATTATTTTCTGGAATAGAGAAAGGAAAAAGCATTTGATTCCCTCCAAGTTCAGAGTAGTTAACTTTTTGGCCTGAGCCCTGACCCTTCGCTTCTCCCCGGCTATTGTCTAAATGGTCAGTTTTTCTGAATCATTGTCATTTATTTGGTCAGAACCGGACGCCAGGCTTCGTGCATTATTGATTCAATTGTTGTTAACTTTTTGGCCTGAGCCTGACCCTTCGCTTCTCCCCGGCTATTGTCTAAATGGTCAGTTTTTCTGTATCATTGTCATTTATTTGGTCAGAACCGGACGCCAGGCTTCGTGCATTATTGATTCAATTGTCCTACCCTAATGCAGGGGTGCAGGGAAGAAATTACAGTGGCAGAACTACGAATGAAAAAAAAGCTAACGTCGTTCGTCGTGTCCAGTAAAACCTTTGGCTTTAATTTTAGGGGGTGGTTTTCGGGTTTTACTACTATTATTAGTAACCTATGGTAAATCGCGTAGCCATCGAAATAAACGCTTTCACCCTGCACCACTGCACTGGTCACTCAGAGCTTTTTCTGTCAACCCTCTGACATTCGCATGTATGGTCATATTTCATCTGTCCAGTATGGATCATGTGAACGGACGCTGTCTGGCTTCAATGGTCGATTTTTATGCTGTATGCCGGGGTCAGCCTTTTTAAAATTCGGGATTTCATACGATGTTCAGCCCGAAGCAGACCCTTAGCCACGACATGTGACCCAATGTCCAGTCCAGCTCTCAATATTTGATATCCAAAATAATTCAAAAAGGGCACAGAGGCCATGTAGAAAAAAAAGCGTGAAGCCATGGGGTCAAAAATAGAACAAAAACAAGATCGTCGTCCTATTGTCCACCCCAAAAACTCTCACCCTCTTCGTAATAAAACTTTTGGACAGAGCAGACACAAAAAAAAATCTTCCCAAAAACTCAATGCCAAATAAATACATAGAAGGGTCATTCTTCGATTCTACCAATTTTTTTGGAATCCTGAATACTATTCTGACCAAGGGTCAGAGCATCAGCATCAGAAATCCCCACTCAACCCTGGACACATAATAAATAGTAGATGTCCAAGTGAGACTGGACATGACATGAGAACCTTTTCCTCGACGACCCCTTTTCATTAGAATACGAGAATACTTAAATTCTGCGTTTCAACCCCTTGTGCATGCTGATCACACGGAAGCTAGAAGCTTC
>VNWX01003401.1:0-10374 GCA_009869905.1 Ceratophysella communis | reverse complement strand
GACACGGCTTGTTGCAGGGGTAGACGGGCGGATTTCCGACTCCATCACGACAGTAGACTGGACCAGGATGCCCACAAGCATAATCTTTGGCTACGACTGCCTCACAAATCGAATCCTCTGGTAAATCTTCGGAGCACAGACCTAAGCTGGGATGTCCACATTTCTTCATCTTGAGCACCGGAGCTCGGCAGGGAATCTCCTCGATCCAGCTCAAAGGGTCACCGCAAATGGCCTCCACGACATGGCCGCAACGTCGTTTTTTCTGCACCTTTTCACGACAATCCATAGAAACATCTTCGTCTTCCTCAAGCTCAAAGCAGAAAAATAGCGTTTTGTGCGGACAGGAGCTTTCCACTCCAACTTCCACCATGCACGGTGGACAAAGGCCATCATGATCTTCCACATCAAGACATGGATGCATCCCTGTAATTTTAAAGTTACAATTATTGAGCATCAATTATTTATACTGTGCCTAGCTCGGTTCTAATTGTAATTCCAACAGTCCGCATGGAATACCACCGCGGTACATTGACCAATGTTTTAAAACTGCCAAGCAATTATCTTTACAACATTTTAGAGTAGAATCATCGCTACTCACATGACTAAACGCCTTGGCCACTTGCTAAGAATAAGTTATTTTTAATTTATTCAGACTATTCCTAATTTGTTTAAATTTTGCTGCATTTGAGCTGATTTTTAAGTCAAACTCATTTTGCCGAGGAGCGTTTAAGAAGTTTATTCAAAATTGTATTTTTGACCTATGCTAACTTGTTAGTATTCATATATTTCATTCCTGTATTTTTTTCAGCTTAAATAATGCATCAACTGGTAAATCGTAATTATGATTGCGAGGGTATGCTGGAAATTTGCTAGCGATACAAGCCATAATAAGTTGGATGGAGGGGGAAGGCAGCCTTAGCCTCACGAACAATTGCCTTGGCTTGGAAAATAGGTGTGTGTTTTTTTTCGGCAAGGACCGTGTCAACTGTAGAAATAAGATCCTAAGATACACTGCGACTACAATACCTATTTGGAACCAGATGCTAAGCCTAGTAAATGGATCAGATGCTTAAAACAATAGCAGGAACATTAGGACAATTTAGGTCAGCCTACCAAGAATATGACATGCAACAATGCCGTGAAACTAAAAAAAAGTGGAAGCGCTTACCACGTGGACAGGGCAAAGCACACGGCTGGTAGCCGTTCATTCCATCATCCTGGTCCATGATCTTGAGACTAACCGTCGCTCACAGGAACTCGCGATCAAAGATAACTGGTCAGGGTTCCTTCAATGGCTCACTGGCTCAGAAGCTAGAAAAGTCTTTACCTCAGGTACAACAGTACGACACGGTTATTCACCGATCTTCTTCCCCTTGGGTCACAAGATTAACACTCACTATAGCTCAACGAGGCTAGAAAAAGAACTTGATACTCCGCTGAACTTAGATGACCAACTTGACCGAAGACTAACCACGTTCTGAAGTGACACTCTGCAGACCCATCCGTTTTATAGCGTTCGTTTATGAAATCCGAATTTCAACAATACGCAACCGTCAACAGTGTTGCTTCTGCGCATTTCATAAGACCTCTCCTGTCCGTTTTCACATTCGTATGAAAATCGTGTTATGTGGACAAAGCAGTGACATGCATGCGTACGAACGGAAGGCTGGACTCGACCGTTTCATAAGCCATCCCATCTAAGGATCAGTGTCCGAATATGGCTGTGGTAGTCGATTACGAAACGAACGCTCGCTACTGTTCACTCTCAACGCTTAGAAAAAAATTATGTATTTAGAATTCCATATTCGATTCGACTTTGGAAAGAATCTTGAGACATGTTATGTATACGTAATAAAGCCTGAAACACTCCAGATTGGTTCGTAATTTTAGAAAATGAGGCAGAGGTGTGTGATTTCATCCAAACAGCCGCTTGACAAGATGAAAAACCGAAAGTCCTGTTCTTCGGCATGTGTCTTAATCTTAACTTTGGAATATTCCTGCCAGTAATATGCAACAACATGGCAGCATCAGTTAAATGCCTTTCAAAAGAAGCAATTCTGAAGAAAATCCACGCGTTCGTGTCTTAAAACTGAACATTTCTGTCCAGAAAAAAAATGCAATCGAGTGAAATCTATCAGCGCTTCTAGCTAAGCGGACCGTTTACAACGAAAACACAGGTTACAACGCGCGAGGCTCTCAAACTATTAAGCGCAGCAATAATGGCATTCCGTCATAGATATATCTGGTTTTAACGCATGATTCATTCGGATACCGTGGTGTATAAACTGTTGCAAATTTTAATCCGGAACATTATTCAAAAAAAGATTTTAAATCTCGGGAAAATACCTACATTAAGCGTACCTATGTGTAACTTCACGACCCTTGAGTAAATTCTCCCGCACAACAGAGGTTTTGTGCACATCCGGGTACTTTGTGAGTGCACTGCGTACAACCGCCATTGGGCTAAAAAAATTCATAAATGCTTCATAAATCTGCACCGATCTTAAATAAGATTAATGGGGAATAAAGCGCTTCTCATTTTCAGAATGACTCCGGAGATGTGGATTGGAATTGAAACTCCTTAAGATTACAAGCGAAACGACAAGCTGCATTATTTTTATTTGAAGCTTTGCTTTTTATATACGGCCTCAAACACCCGGTTGACAGGGCTTTCTGAGTTTCTGAGCGGAAGATCATCCTGCTTTTGCTCGTGATGTTCCGGAATACGGAGAGAGCAGGCATAATAAAATTTACTCAACTTTGTTTGGCATTGGACGGAACTTGGAGGCCAGGCTTTTGGAACATGAAGCTCTATAATGTAAATGTGCAGGGTGGCTCAAAATTCCAGGATGAGCTTGGGTTTCGAAACACGTGATAATTTCTTGATTTAATTAGCTTGGGTTCAGTTGACGTAATTCATATTTGAAAACTTTTGATCATATCTATTGCTTACTGATACGGAGCCTGGAAAGAAATTTTAATTTCAACGGAACAGGCCTTAGCTTGACTGTAGTCATCGCTCCAAAAGATTAAAATGGCTAAGTAAGAAACATCCGCATTGGGATGCGCTTTGCCGTGTCCCGTGCCTGTAGGTACATGAAACAACTACGGCAAAAATGCTAAGGAAGATCCTGCTTTTACTGAATGCAGTTCTTGCCGGTTTAGTTAAATTCTGCACAAGTTAGTGTTTGGATTCGTTGTTTTGTTAGTAATGGCTCCGTATTAATTTACTTGTTCTGAAAATTAAAAAAATTACAGCAAATATCCGTTTAGGGTTGCTTAAGTCCTTCCGTTGCTTCTTTCAGACAGTTTACGAGCTACCCCGTACATTGAGGTAAAGCGAGGGGAGTCAGTTTGGGTTTCTGCTTACAATATTATATTGAGCTCCATCAGTCCAGTTCCAGTCCAGCGTATCTGTACTGATATGTAGGCTCCTCTGTACGCCGTGAATTTAAGTACATTGACATATCCGCAACATTTACACAAGTGGCATTTTTAATCGTGTTAAGTCCCGGGCACTTCCTCGACTCCTAATCAGCAGCCGATCAATTTATTCAATTTGGCCATAGGCCTGGCAATGGAAACTTGGATGGGGCCAAGGGATTTAAATCAAAACAACTCTTCTACTGTTAATTCAGAATTTCTCGTTCTGGTGGTGGTGGGACCTAAGAGCCCGCTTAGGAGGTCAGCGGTCATGTCAGCATGAGTAGCACGGAGCAGGAAGAGCAGGCCAGGTGCCTGAGAGGCCGAACTTCCATGGACTCCTTCAGCAGAAGCAGTGTCTAGGTAAACTCATTTAAAATACGCCTACTGCTTTCGGTTAATTACAATTACATAAACTTAAGTTTGGTACACGCTACCAGCTACCAACTTTTGCTTAGTTTCTTTATTAGGCTTGCATTTTATCTCCGTAAGCTTGAGGTAAAATTAAGTCATCCAGAATCTATGCCAATTATGGAAATTCCCGTTATCAACCAAAAACCGAATTGGATCATTTGAAGGTTTATTCAATTAAATACAATCGAAGAACCTCGGCCTGCAAAACGATATTTGCGCATGATTTTTCCGATCAAACCCGCATGTTACATTTAAGTGTATTTTAGAGTACCTAATAGGCGAAGCGTTCTAACGAATGTTCAATTTCATCTTAACAGAAGATTAGACCTTAAGCTGTCCCATTACAGGCCCACGAAACTATATTGAATCTAAATATTATGAAGTATTTAGTTTCATTAAGCTGGTGACTTAAAGAAGTTTGGCTTTAAGTGATGAGCCCTGCCTAACGCAGCACAGCTAAATGATAAATTTTAAAGACCCGGATAGCAAATTCGATACATTTGTGGGCGAAGGAAAGGATTTTCTCATAACAAGCAGGGATGCCCCGATTAAGCCTCCAGCCGATTAATCGGCAACTCTTATATGTATTTTTTTCCGATTTTATCGATTATTGACTTGCTTTGTTCGGAATTTACCGATTAATCCGCTGTCCAATTATTGGGTTTTTTTGCCGAATAATCCGCTATTCGAGTCAATATTTTAAAGTTGGTCGACTAAACAGAAAACGGATTATTTAGCCGCCGATTAATTTATTCGGCCGAGTATTGGAAAACCCATAATCAGGGCATCCCGAATAACAAGATACCTTACCCTTACCCTACGCTTGTAGAAGATAAACTCAATGCACGACATAAATTCCCGTTCCGACTCTGTCGCTTCCGGTAGTTCTACTAAAAGCTGTTGCTCTGAATTGTTATGTATGAAATTTCTAATGAAGAGAAGACATTTAATTCGAAGTGAAGTCTTAAGGTCTCTGGGTCAGGTACTGGAAGACGCGTATTGAGTAATTGAGCAAGAACTGTGTCCCGTGACGGTGGTAGCGTGCACTGGACCTCGTCCTTCCTGTTCGTACTAATGCAGTGTGACCGCTCGCTCGCTTCAAGTGAGATGAGTCATACATAAGTCATTCATTCCCTAGCTTATATGAACTCTGCTCCTTGTGGTCGCCGTCAGTTTAGGAGCTGCCATTTGACTATGCTACCAGGGCCCGTATTCGAAACAAATTTTCAATTTGATAGCCCAATAATATCAAGACATCAGTCAAGGCGTTAGACGTTTTTGGAATAAAAAAGCGTATAAATTTATTGACGGATTGAGATGCGATGAACGAAATTCAGGCTCAAAATCCGCTTTCAAAATGCCGTAGGTTCCTTCTTTAAACTGACTATGCACTCGTCTGAGCTCCACCCATTCATTTCCCGAAAGCATCGTCAAAGATAAGCCTCTAATTCTAATCGCAATCAACAAACAGCACGACATGGCATCACATGAGCCATGAGTCTCTCGGCAAAGTGCACAGAGAAAAAGAAAAGCATTAATTCAGCAATTTGACAAGTCAATAAGTCCTATGCTTCGTCAATTATAGATAGAAAGGACTAATAGACGCATAAATGCACTGTCATATGTCAATGCTTCTTATAAATGCTGTCTTAACCTAGCGGAAGAGTTGCCCCGGAACTCCGATAATTGCAATTTAGCAATGTAAACATGTACTGGTCATTCCTGGAATCGTTAAAAAAAAAACTTTTTTCAGGCTTGGATAAAGCGTATTTTAAATGCCCGTTTAGTGGTGTACAGGCTTAATGCAGTCGATTTCATTATTGGAATGACTGAAACTATGAGGCCTTTGAATCAGGGAAACAAGCGGAAACGAGGACTCAGCTCCGCGGACGACGACGCCGCAGCGGACTTGAGATTGAGAAAGTGTGTTTAACAGGATCTCTGTTTGTGTGCACATCAAGCTCGGAGCTGAGTTGTTTTTCTGCATTTTATTCGCAATCTCACTTTTGTCATGTGTCACAGTCTGAGTCTTGAGCTGGAGACAAGCACTTTGACGCCGCAGCGGACTTGAGAAAGTGTGTTTAACAGGATCTCTGTTTGTGTGCACATCAAGCTCGGAGCTGAGTTGTTTTTCTGCATTTTATTCGCAATCTCACTTTTGTCATGTCACAGTCTGAGTCTTGAGCTGGAGACAAGCACTTAAGTCAAGTCAGTGGTTCTTCTGAGTGAGGCCAGGTTGGGAGTTGTCCTAAGAAAGGTGCTAATTGCTAGGTCGAGCTAATTGCAGGCCAGTGAGACAAGGACACCAGACAGACACTTCTCAATCGATTTCCAGCACTTTTGTTCATTTCCATTAGTTCTTCTTCTTGGACTTGAGAGCTTCAATTTTCAGCTTCGAAAGCCTTTTTGTTCTATTTTGGAACTCTTGTCAATTCGCTGCTTTCCTGTTGTTCTGGCGTCAGGTGTGTTCTCTGGACAATAGTGTCAATCTCAGTGCGGCCTTAGACGTACAAAACCATACCTTTGCTGGGTAGTAGGATCAATTCCTTTCATTTCTATTCGGAAAGACTCCTTATGAGAATCCCTTTTTGGCATCAGGTTTTTTTATATGAGCACGCCACGAGCTTCAGAATGTTTTCTAAAAATGTTGAATCAGTACCACTTGACGCGGCGCTGTTGCCCCGCATTCCTTACCAGTAAAGCCGGCACTTATAACCGCATTCGGCCGTTTTAAACTACCCTGAAAAATTATATTGGAACTATAGATCACTTCAAAATTTAGTAACGCATGTTTATTTTATATTTGCAGACCTGGCCGGCGTGGATATCAGCCCGTGCCGAGCCCTGGGCGGGCAATGGGCTGTATTGGGAGTCACTTCTCACAGTTGCTGGCTTCGGGGTCAGGACTGGACCGCGAGGCGGAGCTCAACCGCCGTCGCTCTGTCTTCCCTGTGCTCAACGTCGACGAGCTGGGACGCCACATTTCGCCAGGCAAGCTCGAGGTCAGCGAGTCGGATTTGATACTGCACATGAGTGGAAAGGCGGCACTGTCATGGCCGCTTCGCTCTCTTCGACGCTACGGGTACGACTTTGACCTTTTCTCGTTCGAGGCAGGACGACGCTGTCCCACCGGGGCCGGAATCTACGCTTTCAAGTGTGCTCAGGCCCAGACGCTCTTTGAGCTGCTCCAGGCTCGTATCCAGGGCAACCCACATACCCTGCCCCACAACAACCCCCTCCCACCACCTAACCCTGCACAGACCGCCACCGCCAACCTCTCCCCCCTTTCCTTGTCGCCCACCTTCGACTACGTCAACATTGCCGAAAACCAGCAGGCACGCAACAACAACGCGCTGCATGAGGCCGATAGCGGAGATCCGCTCTACATGAACGTCGACAACCCGCCCGCGACTCTGCCCAATGGGAGCCTCAACCTTCGCTCACACCGGAAGCTTGGTAACGGAGCCACCCCTTCAGCCCCACTTCCTTCTCACCCTCATCCTACAGTTCTCTACACTAACCTTCGGGCTTCAGCACTTCGACCTGAACTCAACTACGCAGAGCTGGATTTGGAACAAGTGCGTGACAAAGAGAAGGTGGGCGGTGAACCTGCTCTTCTTCGTCTGAAACCCACCCGGAGTTGTGGCGCGGAGCCGCAACCCGCCTCATCTCCCGCCCACACCGTGACCGTGACCAAGACGAGCCTCACAAGTGCGTCTAGAACGGTAACGAGCTTTGAAGAGACGGCTGGATCGGAAGCTGGGCGCTTGGGTTACGCTACCATTGATTTTGACCGTACTGCTGCCCTGAGCGTGGTAACACGGGCCAAAGTCAAGCTCGACTACCACTCGTCATCAACGGAGCGTGAGGAGGAGTCGGAAGAACTCACAACTTCGCTCCGCAAAACCCGCCACAATTCTACGGCCCTCTAGTCACCCTATACCCTTGCCCTCCCGTGACCCCTGCTCACCGATGACTCGGAAAGTCCAAATCAGAAAGACAACGTTCTCTTTGTGCTACTTATTTTGAACGAGTCAGAGAAAAAAATGGTCTCAAAACTTGTTTTTGTATCCAGAGCTCAAATGAAGAAACTACGGGCATTTTCTAAGTGTTTCAAACTGACTAGGGAATGACTATAATAGTTTATTTATGATTTCAGTTCAAATGTATAAGCTGCTTTATTTTAGTTGGTAAATCGGGTTCTTTTCGTCTGCATCACTCGTTTTTATATGTGTAGACGTAGGTACTCGAACCAGTTCAAGTGTACACGAATCGGTTGAACTAGTGCAGGAAAAATAGGGGGTGAAGCGAATAGCAAAATAGCGCCTGTGGAACTGAACCGGCTCAGTTTCCCCAGAACTAGCTCAAACTTGCAGCGACAATTGGGCGGGCGAAGGTTGGTTATCTGCCTGATACGAGTAAAGGTGACCCCTAACCCTTTCAGCTAAAGATATACCGATATAGGTACACTTGAGCCAGTTCAGGTATGTATGAACTGCTCAAACAAACAGCGAAAATTGGGCGGGCGAAGGTTGGTTATCTGCCTGATACGAGTAAAGGTGACCCCTAACCCTTTCAGCTAAAGATATACCGATATAGGTACACTTGAGCCAGTTCAGGTATGTATGAACCAGTACAGTTGCAAGTACATAAACTGCGCTCAAAAATAATTCATACTGATGTATGGAATAGGTCAGATTTGCATGAATTGGTAAAGCAGTCATTAACCAGTTCATGTGCAAACGAACCGGTTCAATTGAGTCTGAGTCGGAACTTGTATTCTAGGGAATGAGTAAGCTTTTTTGGCCAGTGTATCTCCATAATTCGTTTGATGTTGGCGTATTCGTTTCGTATCTCTGAGTAGCAGTTCTAGTTCTTAGTTCTAAATTTGAATTCCTCTGCTAGGCATGACCTGTGCATCATGAATAGGCTAAGTGATTGATCTGAACACCAGGCAGCATTAATAGAGAAAGCAAGAGAAAAGGGGTCATTGTTGGCCCGACAACGAGGAGCTCAACGGAATGACGTCAAAGCAGAATTAAGGGAAGTTCCAAATTACAAGGCACGCTTCGCGGATTTTCATGGGATCTCTTGAGTCAAACCAAAAAGGATCCTATGACCTGCCACATTGACGAAAAACAAAAACCGTCCATGTCACTTTCCCTATAATCTTCGATCATGACGCTCAGCCTATTCTTCGCTTCGAGTTATTCCGAAGAGAACCTCAATGTTCTGAAGAGAGCTTAGCTCTGAAGTGGTATCAGGCGTATTTATGTCATCTAAGCCTCAAATCCTGTAATGCTCTGCTAGCCACTTGTACCAGGACGAATGAAATGCCAATTATTTTATTGGATATTTTTAGTTTTGTATTTTGACTAAAAATTAAGACTAATTGTATTGCTATAGTGTGATCGTGGCAGAGCCTATTTAGAGCAGCTAAGCACAACTATTGATGTTTCTGGTGAGTGTGAGACATCACAAAACAATATTTTTGAGAGAAGAACGGTTGAGCTGAATAAATGTTATTTTTGTGATGTAGGTCAAAGGTCAAGGTTAAGCCATCCAGCTTAGAAATAGAGAATAGATAATTTAGAGTTATATGATCTATTTATACAGTGGTTATGTGTACAAGTGATACTTAGAACGGGATCAGGCAACGTCCGCTACTTCAAATTTTAATTGCCAAATTTTGGGACTAAATGAGCCCTTAGACGCCGATAAGCAACTCCTATGTAAACCTCCTGGCAGCGACCCTAATTTATCAATGTATTCGCACAATTTTTCCGGTTATTTCGAGATCTTTAAGAAAGGACGCAATTATTGAATCTCAGTCCGAGAAACCCGAAACTGAATTAGAAGCCAACTCATTATGGACCTCCTCTTTGACTTGTTGACATTTGACTAAACAAGGAAAGCAAAGTATTAGCAACAGTTCGGTCTGAAGTAAACATAATTATATTTAATTAGAAGAGATCTGTAACTTCTGTAGGCCACGGGAGGAGAAACACGTCACGGTCTGTAATTTGATTTCCTTTTGATGTTTCAGTTTTTCTGTTCAATCAACGAAATTCCAGATGCAATCAAAGTTACAACGGAATTCTAACATAATGCTACCAAAAGGAGACGGAATGCATTTAATTAATTATGCTCTCTTCCGTAGTTCAAAGTTCAGCTATTATTGATTTCTTTAGACTAACGACTCGCATCTCTGATCTATTGTACTTTTATAGATCACTATTGGCTGCTGTTTAATAATTAAAATAGGCAGAAAATGTACACACAAAACTTTTAAAATAATAGACAAAATCTGAGAGGGAGTGCGGCTTATGTAATTCAACGAAAACAATGAAAACTTAAGGTGACCTGATCAATTCAATTGATAAAAATACGTACTACTAATGCTTAAGGTTAATTAGACTCTGTGACATGTGAATACGTACTAAAATATATATTGGTGATTGGTGATAGTACATAGGTACTAAATGTACTACATTACAAATATTTGTAGACGCTCAGATAACTACGAAAACTACGAAA
>VNWX01003400.1:0-10376 GCA_009869905.1 Ceratophysella communis | reverse complement strand
ATAAAATATGATGACAGTTTAATTTTGGGATCAGGTGCGAAGCGGCTTCTCCCTGTCGATCCTGCACAAGTGTTAAAAGTTGGCAACATGGAAATAGGTCGGGAATACAATTTAAGATTCAAAAAAGGTTTGTCATTCGAAATCAGTGTTGCGGTATTTCTAAAGTACATATACAAAACCGCAAGTGAAATTTTAAAGGCTGATATTGAGAATGTTGTAATTACTGTTCCTTCTTTGTCCGATCATGTCTATAAACAAAGTGTATGTGACGCAGCTCGCCTTGCTGACATAGATAACTTCTATTTAGTTTCGGAGTGTTCAAGCATCATCTCTGGTTACATTTACAAGAATAGTTCAAATTTGAGAGAGGGCAAGTCAATCATGTTAGCATACCAAAGAAAAAAGAATGATTTGGAAGCAGCTTATTTTAAGGTTAATGGGCACGGGGCTACTCAACTCTCAATTTCTGGAAAACATTATGCCGATTGTTGTTCATCATCGATTAGAAAGTCTGTACGCAAACGAGAAAGTTGGTTTGGACGTTGGATGGGGGCGATGGAATTAAACGGAAATCTTGCCAATACAACTATCGATCATACTCAAGTTTTTAAAAATGTCTTGCTTGGAGCCAATAGAAATGATGTAGACACAATGCTTGTAGTCGGTAATCAGCAGCAATCCACTATTCCAAGACAATATGATTTTAAAAATACTGAAGACATTGACTCAAAGACTTGGATTTATTGAAGGTGCAAGTTATTACGCGCATAGTCTGACAACCAGCAGTCCAATATTGCTACAAGAATGCCTTTCTTACGATTTGCAATATGAGTTTAACGGACAAAAGTATATCATATTTCCAAAATTCACCCAACTTCCTAACCAAGCGAAAGTGCAATTAAGCAATGGCAGCGATCCGGACTCAATAGCAATAAAATTACATTCATATTTCTCAGAAAATTATTCACATCATACAGAAACCCTCTCCGTTTCCAAAATAAAGGGCACTGGATTGGATTCTGTTGAATTTACGTTTGAATTAGACGCACAGGGCATCCTTAAAGTCCGTGCTGAGCTTGTTGAAGCTATTCGCACTATACTTGGACGAATTCCGAACAAGAAGTCAGTAAACATAGATGTTTTATTTACTTAAAAATTTAGACAAAATAAAGTTTCAAAAATCTAAAGAATTTACTAGCCATTTGTTTGATTTACTGAGAAATACCGACGATAATATATAAGCTAGGTACTCAAATATTTAAAACTGTAGTTCTGGAAATAAAGTTCTGGAATATTGCTAGTGATTGTGACTTTATATAATATGTATTTGAATGTAAATTTAAAATAATATATATTAAATTGTATATTACCGGAATGGAAAAAGTTAATCTAATAAATCTTAATTAGTTTAACTGCGAGTTCAGTTATTTAGTTTAAGACCTGTAGTTCATTAGGTTATACTTTTTAGTTAACAAATCGTCATTGAAATATCAAACATAAATTCTGACGCAATCGCTAAACTGACGCCTGACCACCAAACCTTCCGTGGTTATGAATTAGAAATATGAATCACTACAGATTCTGACCTACTTACTACGATGACGGCTTGGTTGAGGTTAGTACGTCACTGTAAATTATGCTTGAACATTCGTTTACTATTTATTTATAGACTCAATACTGAGCTGGACATATTAATTATAAGGCCATAGTTTCCGCAGATAAATGGCAAGCTCAGCCCATATTAAAGGGGGAAAGATGCTTATGCACATAAATGAGTTTGCACAGTTGACTGAATTTGAAGAGCCATTATCACGCTTTTAGTTTTCCATAATTATGCCATAGGAAAAAGAAACACGCTTCACTGACTCAGGTAAAATTGTGCCTTAACAGCATTGCCAATGAGTATTTAAAGAACCTTAACGTGTAATTCCCTAGTGTTTAAAGCTTTGGTGATCCACGTCATTGGCATAGTTTAAAGTGATAAGATAGTTGTTAAATTCAATGCGATAATTTAGTCCAGCTTGGAATACAACTTGCAAACAACGCCTAGTCGGCACTGAACTGGAAACTCTTTAAATTTAACTGCCGGTTTTAGCTCTATAAAGTGGCCTAGCGCAAAATAGGTGCCGTAAGAACACTACTAATTGAAATGGGAGATCTGGAAGACAGTACAAGTGAAAAGGTGCGTATTGCAATTTTTCATCTCGAATTGGTTCTATTTATAGACCTTTTCAAATTATTTGTACGATATTTTTTCAGGTTTTAAATTCAGAAACAGACAGTGACAACATGGCACGATCGACTTCAAGCTTAGCTTTGTCGTCAATTTCTGAATCCGAATGGTAGGAATGATTTAAATCCGATTCGCTCAAAATTGGAATACGCTCTGAAGCATGAATTATTGACAGATTTAACCTGCATCGTCGGAACTGGAGCAAACAAGGCCGAAATTAAATGTCATAGTTTGATTTTACGTTTGCAATCGGCCGCTTTCGATCGGAAGTTTGTAGTTTCAGAAACAGTTGAATTACCAAAATATGATCCCGCAACGTTCAACAAATTTTTATTGGTGAGTGCTACACCAAAATTGAATAACTTACGTGATTTGAAATACTGTATGCAATTAATAATATCTTATTTCTAACGTCAGTTCCTGTACACCGAAAAATTCAACGCGACTGTTGAAGAAGCCATTTCACTTCTGTATATTGCAAAAGGGTTTGAAGTGAACCATTTAGTTGAAAGATGCTCTAAATTGTTGAAAACGGAAATCAACGTCGAAAATGCATCCGTATTCTATATGAAAGCCAATGAATACGAAGAGCATCAGTTGGAAGAGCATGCTAAGAATTATATTTTAAAGTATATGAACATCTGAATAGCATTCATACGCACTGAACTTTGTCACAAGTCTAACAATTAATATTTTTACAGGTATGCCGAGGCAGTGTTCGAGACTCAAGGCTTTTTGAAGCTTACACATGTATGCTTGCAGGCTCTGCTAAGCTCAACTGAGAAGAATATTGATGAAGTTGCAGCTTTCAAAGCTATGATTAAGTATGCAAATTTCAAAAGACACAGTAATTTCATTCCGATTTTGTCACCTTCTAAAATTAAAGCCTATTGAATTTCATTTAGATGGGCAAAAGCCGAATGTGATCGAGAAAACCTTGAGCCGACCGGAGAAAATTTGCAATACGTCCTGAAATCTTGCACAGACCTTATCAACTTTTCCGAATTTTCACCAGAAGAATTTTCCGAATTTGTTGTGCCAATGAATATAATGTCCGCCGAATCTTGCTTGAAAATCTTGACAGCTTTAACTATGAAAGGGTTATTACTCAGATCTGAATACATCTCGCAATCGGAAGCATCAGCTTTAAAATTTAACAGATCTCTAAAATTCAAATATAATTATTATAGAAAACTATTAAGTCAGTCGCTCAGCGTCTCAACGTCTCCGACTACTCGCTCCAAGTCGCCGTTTTCCAGGTCAAGATCAACATCAAGGAGTCGGAATTCTTGCCGAATTTCTGTAACTGAATCAGAAACTTTGACACTGCAAAGATACAAAAATATTGTAAACGAGTCCTGGTCAGAGGGTGGTACTGAAAAAATTAGGTAAATTACAATACTTAAAGTCATAATGAGCCTGAGGTATTTTAAATGCTAAATTTTGACATACGCTTTTCAGTTTTCGCTGCAGTAAATCGATTCAACTTGTAGGGCTTGGGCTCTATGGTCGAGCCGGTACGAGTAGCACAACCATTGATACTGGTGTCATTGTATCGACTTACGATGAAGTTGGACAGCTGGCTTCTTGCCATAAACTTGTCGAAGCACCAAATGGAGGAGGCATCTTTAACATAAATCTAGATGCTCCGGTCACTTTAGCTGAAAATGTCTGGTACACGTTATCAGTCACAATGGAAGTAAGTGAAAATATTCTAGAAAGTAAAGCCAGTTAATCAAGGTTCAGACTTTAAGCAATATATTCCAATTTGTGTTTTAAATTTGACAGGGGGACATGTTCCCATACGGCACTGGTGGCAAGAAAAAATACGAAGGTCTTCATTTGGGAAATGACAAATTGAATTTTGAATTCAAGAATCCAAAGGGTATTGCCGGAGCGTCTACAGCTAAGGGCCAAATTCCAACTCTGATTTTCAAAACTTAGATTTCTAGTTACATGTTTAGATTACTGTTATTCATAAAAACAAGATAGATTGGAAAATCCCATTTTAATTATCCCTCAACGCCGAATAAATTTATTGAAGCAATAGAGCTTTTTTCCGAAAGTTTACATCTCACTAATGATTAATTTTTCCGTTCATAAGCCACTAAAGCCTAATATATAATCAATAGCTTTTTAGATAAGGAAATTTAAAAAACCCTATGGTATCATTTCGATGAGAACAAATGCAAAGTTGCGTAATTCAATATTTGCCATAATGACATCATCGAAGGCAAAAGCAATTGTTTCCAGAATTTTATAGCTTACATTAGTAAAAAATATGACATGCAAGCTAAGCTCAATATCAGTGGCTGAAGTGCGATAAGCTATTCTATGAATTCACAAAGTGGTGGAAGATAATAAATTCCAACCACTTGAATCGAAATTACATCAGAAATCAGAACCGCTGTCAAAGCTTAGGGCGTATTATCTTCAACGAATGCCTGTTTATTTTACTTCCAGTGAAACGGGGAATCCGATTTCCATCTGTTGGCGAGGTATTCGGTATCGAACTTAAGTTCTTGATACGCTTGTAACAACTTACCAGCAGCTCAACAAATTTAAAGCGGGACTAGAAAATCTTTTTTAAGAAAGGTAAGCGGTTTTTAAGGTCCCACTATATATTGAAGCCTGCACCTAATGTAGCGGAAATTAAAATTTTACCCTCGTAAGCTAATTTCATTATTTTTCAAAATCCGGTCATAAATTTACATGTCTAAATTTTAGATATTCAGTATGGAAGGCGTCGCCATACAACTGATAAGCTTTGATCGGCAAGGCTCAACCGTTGTTCCAAAATTCCACTCCGAAGCTCTGAAGCAAATTTCCCAGCAATACAAAACTCATAAAGTTGCATTCATTTCATCATGCGGAGCTGGAAAGCAAGGCAAGTCGTTCATTTTAAACTTTGTTCTGCGAAGTCTCCAAAAACAATTCGAAGGAGAAGATGACTACTTGGATTGGGACGAACCGGACCAGCCTTTGAAAGGATTCAAATGGACAAATAGTGAGGAGAAAACTACCGACGGCATTTGGATAACGGTGGATCCGATTCTGATTAAGAACTCCAAAAATGAAGACGTGGCTGTATTTCTAATCGACACTCAAGGCATCTTTGACGAATACAGCACGGACGAAGAAAGCAGTTTCATTCTCGGAACTTGTTTTCTGCTTTCAACAACGACCCTATTTTCAATGAAAGCTGAATTGAGTGAAGAGAAGATAGGAGCCATTGCCGGCATCATTGATCAGATCAGGCAAAAGATTCCGGATTTCCAGCTTAACGGTCTTATGTTTTTAATCAAAGACTGGACTGTACAACAAGACTACATTCACGGCGAACAGGGAGGCCTACAATATTTGCAAAAACGGCTGACTCCGTCCCCAAATCATCCACAAGGTCCGAAACATGCAAGGGAAATCATTCGAGAACATGTAAGAAATTTGAGTGCTTTCCTGTTTCCACATCCAGGAGAAAAAGCTTCAAGACCAGAGTTCACCGGCTCACTTGAGGAAATTCTTCCGAAGTTTACAAAAGTACTGGAAGCATTTTTGTTAAGTCCAAATTTACTGGATTTACGTTTAGTCAAGTTTACGGGAGAGTCAGCGCTGGCAATGGTTGATTCCATCATTGAGGCTATTTCAAATCCAGACAACAATGCCAGCGAGGGCGACGTTACAAGCATAAACTCCGTCTCCTCGAATTTAAGCCCTGCTCAACTTGCCGACTCGTTAACTGAAAATTATAAACTTCAACTAACTGCTGCCGTTGATGAAAATGATTGCCTTATGTCAACTGAAGATTTCAATGACCCTATTTTCAATGAAAGCTGAATTGAGTGAAGAGAAGATAGGAGCCATTGCCGGCATCATTGATCAGATCAGGCAAAAGATTCCGGATTTCCAGCTTTTCCTCGAATTTAAGCCCTGCTCAACTTGCCGACTCGTTAACTGAAAATTATAAACTTCAACTAACTGCTGCCGTTGATGAAAATGATTGCCTTATGTCAACTGAAGATTTCAATGTATTACATAAAACATTACTCGAAGCAGCTCTTGAACAGTATCAACCAGATCAGGCATTCGGTTTCAAGGAAGGGAAAGCTGGTGAGAGCCGTTTAAAGCAGCGAATTAACGACTTCTATGTGACGACTAAAGGAAAAATAGAAAAACAACAAAAAGCAACCGAATTCGAACTTGAATCCATTACATCTGATATTGTGGCATCTTATGAAGAGCAACTCCTAACCGTAGCTTGTACTTGGAACGACGATAAAGTGTCAAATTCTACTTCTTTGAAAGCTAAGAAAATTGCCGATGAAGCTATTGAGGAATTTTTAGTTAAGACCTCGCCATACAAGGAAGACTTAGTAAAGAATAAGGAACAGCGCTTGAAGAATCTTCTGAAGCGAGCTTTTGACAACCATGTTGCTGAAAAGAAGCGACTTCACGAAGAAAGGTTAGACGCTCAGTTTGATTTCAAAATATTTGAACTTCTCATAGAATATAGAGAACAGATGAAGAAATATGTTGCCGATTCTACAGATACCTTAGAACTGCATAACAAATATGTAAACTTCAAGCTTTCTACGCTTTCTGAATCCGCTAGGCCTGCTGACGTGGAAAAGTTGAAGCAGGCATACGAACAGGAATACGAAAAACTACTACAAGGAACAAGTCAAGTAATTACTCAAGTTAGAACGACGACGCACGTATCGGATAGGCCCGCGAAGTTGACACCGGAAAGTATGGAAGTCGATCAATCTCCTGAACCACGGAAGACGAATTCTCCAAATCCCTTTTCAGGCTCCAAATCAGCCGACAATTTGAATGTTCTGGAAGAGGCTTACAGGCGATACTCTGATCACATGAATAACTTCCTTTTGCAGCCTCGCACGGAAGAAGAATTAGAGAGTTATAATAAAACTGCTCAACTGGTTGGAAATAAGTATATTGAATCACAAATTAAATCCGGGACTGCTTGTCAAAATGTCATTCAACAGTTTCAAGTTAGGGCAAATCGGGATTATTCAGATTTCAAAGCAGCGAATCAAAGAAATATTAACAACGCGCAGGATAAAGTCTCTGCGGTCGTGGAAGCTTTGAAAAATGAATATAAAGCAAGAATATCCGCAGATCAATTAAAAGTTGATTCTGAGTCCGAGCTTCGAAACTTTCATGCCAATATATCAGATGAAATCATCACACAGATTAAAAATGTGGCTAATATTCGATTTATTCCAGTTGGTATGGTCGAGCTTGAATTGAAAGCGCATTTGGACAGCTTTTTCAATGAATCAGTTCTGAAGGCGTTCAGATTAAAACAGAGGCAGGCCGATGTGGATGACCTGGAATTGCGAATAAAGCTGACCACATTTTATGACGACGCTATGGAGAAGCACTTCAAATTTTACGCATTCACGAAGCCAGCCGATTTCTTGATGTTTCATGGCCTCCTTGAGAAAAAGGCACTGCGGCAGTATGGAGGAAAATTACCAAACTATGACAAGAAAATTAAAGAGATTCTAAATCAGCTTTTCGTCAAGTATAATGAAAAGAACGACATGAATACGCCTGGAGAACCGGCTATCGGCATAGACTTGGGTACCACCTATTGTTGTGTCGCCATTTACCAGCATGGCAAAGTAGAAATCATAAAGAACGAGATTGGCAAATCTACCATCCCAAGCTACGTGGCTCTTCTTCAAAGTGGAGAATTAATTGGTGAGGATGCAAAGCTTCAAGCACACGAGCACCCGCAATCCACTATTTTCGATGCAAAACGTCTTATCGGCAGAAAATTTAAAGACAACGAAGTTCGCGGAGATGTCAAGCTCTGGCCGTTTAGAGTTGTAGATGAAGGCGACGACATTCCAAAAATTGAAGCCAATGGCCGCAAATTTCCTCCCGAAGTAATTTCAGCCAAAATTTTGAAACATATCAAGAAACTAGCTGAGAAACATTTGAAGGGAACAGTTGTCAAGAATGCAGTGATAACAGTTCCAGCTTATTTCGGTGATGGACAGCGACAAGCGACCAAAGATGCGGCAGCTATTGCTGGGCTGGAAGTATTGCAGATTATTAATGAACCAACTGCAGCTGCCTTTGCGTATCATCTCCATCGAAGCACGACTGAAAAGCAGAACGTTTTGATTTATGATCTCGGTGGAGGAACCTTCGACGTTTCCGTGCTCACAATGGCTGGAGGGAAAATTGAGGTCAAGGCTGTAGGCGGAGACACGCATTTGGGTGGAGAAGATTTCGACCAAGCTTTGGTGAACTTCTGCGTACAGAAATTTCAAAAGCAATATGGAATCAACTTAGCACAAGGAAGGAGTTCGCTGCATGCAATTGAAAACGCAGAAGCTTCTCGAATTTTGCGCCGGTTGAGAAATGAATGCGAAAAACGGAAACAAGATTTGTCCGCGGCTCCGACTACAATCATAAATGTTTCTTCAATTATCAGGAATATCGACCTAATAATTCCGATTTCGCGAGCGGACTTTGAGCAGATGAATTTGCCTAAATTCAATAAGACGATCAGTATCGTGCAGAAGGCTCTGTTGGATGCAAAGTTGAGTAAAGAAGATATTCACGAGGTTGTACTTGTCGGTGGATCAACTCGGATTCCAAAAATTCAGGAACTTCTGAGCAAATTCTTCAATGGAAAGGAGCTTTGCAAGTCCGTGAATGCTGATGAAGCAGTCGCATATGGAGCCGCAATCCAGGCTGCTATATTGAACGGAACTAAGGAACAGAAGCTTCAAGGAATATCTCTTTATGACGTAACACCAATGTCACTTGGAATCGAATTACATGATGGCTCATTATCTGTAATTATTCCTCGAAATACTTCAGTACCTGTTGAAGTTACGAAAAAGGATTACACAACTGCATTTGACAATCAGACAAGCTTCAACATCAAAATTTTCGAAGGCGAGGATAAAACCAGAGCTGCAAACAACAATTTATTGGGGAACTTTATTTTGAGAAATATTCCTAGAAATAAAAAGGGCGTTGAGAAGCTACACGTAACTATGAAAGTTGACGGTGAAGGGATTCTACATGTTTCAGCACTAAATGTTAGCAACAAGTCTTCCGGCAACATTGTTATCGACGAGCACAAAGGCAGACTCACGAGCAGTCAAATTGAAGAAGAACGAAGGTATCTGGATGGAGAATGAAACCCAGGTATAACAGCCGCTTCAGAGTTGTGTTTTTTTAAATTGCAACTTTCTCTATTAGGCTGAAGTTGCATTACATTATCGTTTTTTGCAGGTTCGGCTCCCTCTTCTTCGATCGAAGCGAATCATGGTGCGGCTTCTTCAAAATAAAATTTGGCACTCCTTATAAATGCTCAGTTGTACCTATTTGCATCAAATTCAGTTAAAATTATCAATCAACAATGAATAAAAATCAGCTGCTTAATAAAGCGATCAATGTTGTGTTTCACGATAATTTTCATTTGAAGGCACTCCAATAAATTCCTGACGAACGAATATAGCTTACGTTTAATGATAAAAGGTACTGTACTAATAAAATTTAGGTTCGTTTTCACACGTTTAAATGGCAACCCTAAAAGAAAAACAAATTTCTAGTCCCTTATGCTTCAGAAATTTTGTTTTTATATATTGCAAATTCCCTTTTAACTTGTCAAAGCTTTTAATCCCAGTAAGTGCATCCAAGTCTAATACCTTGCAAATCATAATTTTGAACGTAAATATTGATGCATACAAAACATCTACTTCGGGTAATTCGGTGATATTTGAATTTGAGTTATTCCACTAGCTCGTTAGCTAAAACAGTTTATTATTATTCTGTGTCATTGCCAGCCAGTGTTTGTATTCGGCCCAAGACACAGCAGACAGCATGGGTTTAAGTGTTGTAAAGGAGGTTTTGCGAAACAATTTATCAAGGGTTCAAGTATTGTTTTCCAGATCTCCATCACAAAACGGAAATACCCTGTCCAAAGAATGGCAGCCAATTCTGACGGCTTTGCGTTACATGGGGCAGCTACCGCTACAAATTGAAACCCTTGAAACCGAGTCCAAGGACCAATTGCAAACGACTATCTGTACTTCCAAGTACAGCTACAATTTTTCAATGAATAACAAAATATTCCTGTACACATTGTTATGGGGTA
>VNWX01003399.1:0-10376 GCA_009869905.1 Ceratophysella communis | reverse complement strand
GCAGACTTGAAGTTTGAATCCGAGCTTAATTTGTAGGTACACATTTCAGTCCATTCTGTGTCCCTTCGCTCGAGTGAGTGTTCTCAAAGTCTCAATTTTGTGTTGCTCATAAACTCATAATGTGTCATTTGAATTATAACAAATGGCATTTCCAGGTCTCACTTCCTAATGAAATACAACCCTACCAGGCTAATAAAACATGATTATGAGTCTTTACGACGTATATATGATCTAAAGTTTATAACATACAAGCTCTGACTGCACTGAATTTCGCAGACCACACATGAAACTAACGAGGAGAAGATCAGTTGATAAGCTACCAACACAAGTAGGCAAATATCGTGTGAAAGTTATTTATGAGCACTATCTTAGTATTTTATATTTACAGCATAATAAACTTTATTAGTACGCTACATTATGCAAATTTTGAGCGACCACTTTTACTAGTCATGTTCTTGCCAGTCTTGTCACTTGTCATGTATAAATGTACCTTTTCTGGCCAAGCCGTGGTTTTAGTCATAATTTACTAATTTTTTGATATCTTTCGATTTCCATGACATTTAAACTGAAGATGAAATGTAAAGACGACAAAAATCGGCGTTGCTGCTTCACCTTAGGAATTAAAAGCTTGTAAGAAACGAAGCATATTATACGGATGTTTATGAGTTTCTCTCTGTTAAGGTCCCGGCCATATAATCGGACGATAAACCTAATTTATTAGACCGACGACCGACAACGCGGGCTTTATGTGATATTATTTTCATTTTCATATTAATGTTTCTAACCCGATGTGCGTAACCCCATCTAACTGCAATATCTATCAAACTTTAATGAATTAATTGTAATACTTTAAGTATATATTTATACACAAATTCATTAATTTTCAATAATCCATTTTCCTAACTGTTTGATGCTTCAATCAGCTAGCACATTCAACAACCCAGTAAACCCACCTAAATGCGCTATTTTCATAATAGTGCTTCTGAACCGATGTACGTAACCACATCGAAATGCAATATCTAATGAACTTTAATGAACTAATTGTAATATTTTAAGCGTATATTTATCGATAGAAAAAACTCATTAGCTTTCAATAATCAATACTCATAACAAACCCGCCTAAATGCGCTAGTCTCATGATAATGTTTTAAACCCAATGTACGTAAGCATCTGAATGCAATATTTAACAAACTTTAGGCTTTGATTTTAAAATTAATTTTAAAATTTTTGAGCTTCGAAGATTTTTCCCCCATGTTGCAATCTGCATGCCGTTCTAATGGTTTTACATATGCTCTTTTGAATATTTATTAACAAATATTAAATTTTTGGCGTTTTCTATGTTTCAGTTATATGTATTTTATATAACATGCTTCATCTTAAACTGTGTTTTATATAGACACTGCTTTGTGATTTGTGATTGTTATTGCTTCGATTTTGTTCATAAATTTTACTTTTGAATTTTACTTCAGGATAACGTTAAACTTTTTACATAAAAGCCTTCAACATTAGTTCTAGGGCAGTTGTGAAATACGATGCTTGCACATCTTCCAGTGTGCACAGACGGAAGGCGGTCACGGGTCACGGTGCCGATTGCCCGTTCGCCGAAAATCGTAAAAATTCAAGGCCTTATTTTTTTTTTTACCTATTTGCCGAATAAAAGAGAATTTTTTCGGCAATTTGCTTAGTGTTATCTAACGTTTTTCCTGCATTTGGGTAAGGAAAAAAGACGATAAGATAACTGCAAATCCCACCTCAGGTTCTTCCGAACAAGTTAACGGGCGTCTACAAGGATTTTTAATTCGTTTTTCGAACTTTCGGCAAACGGTTTTCGGCACTATGACACGGAATCGGACAGACGGGCCCCGGGGGCATCCCAGTAGACCTTCTGGTCTAAACTTATATAGATGGTTACTAGCACCATAATGACATCAGGAACATTCTGGTCCCAAGGTGCCTTAAGGCAAGTTTTAGACCAGAAGGAGTGCTGGGATGGTCTTGTCCGTCCGTAGCCGGTTTCGCATGTGCAGTGCAAGCGCCACAACTTACGTCGCTCTACAAATAACATGTATGGCCTCTAACTAAAGAATTTAAAATTTTCGTGATGTAGAAACCAAAAGTAAAATTTACGGGCAAAGTCAATACAAGATCACCAACAAAGCCGTATGTATATGATTCGCGGTTAAAAGTGAAGCATAATATATATACAAAATATTACTGGAACACTGAAATGCAAATAATTTCAAAATTTGGAATTTAATAAATATTCAAAAGAGCAAAATCCCGATATAAATAGGTTTTAAAAAGTGCAACACGCGCGCGCGATAAATAATCATAGAAACACATATTTTTCAGATTTTCGCAATAATCCTTAACTATGCTTATGCTTACCATATGTAAACGGGATTAAAATACTTTTAAAATAATTTTGTAATATTAAGCAATTCATAATGTTGATGTTCGCCAAGATGTGGTTCCAAGGTGCCGTAAGGCAGGTTTTTAATATTATCCTTGTTCATAGCACATTAATCTCATATAATATAGAGGGGCATGTTTTGAAGGTATTTATATCCGAACATAATACATAGGATTATACACAATTGACATGCGTTTAACACGTTTTCTTCACAACATGCGCATTGCTAATTTGCTGTTTAACGTTTCTCGCTGATGCCGAGCGGTCTACGTTCTATATTTCCAACGTTTTATTTATTTTTGAATGAGGCGTTCACTGTTAGCAGGTAGAAACTGAATTGCTGACCCCTACTAAAGAGAGGCTTATAAAGTTGTTACGGGACGGGTCAGCTTTCGTAAAGCTTGAAGCGATAAGTTTTGTTCGTTTCAACACAGTCAACATTCCAGTGGATAAACCAAAGCGAACGGCAAAAGACAACTTGAGATATTCGTAGTCTGGCTGTTGTGTGTTGCCCATTGACAGCGGAGCAAAGCAGGTTGTTATTGTAGATAACTAAATATCTAACATTTTTCTTTGTATTGACCTAGAATAGCAGTAGCTTTAGTTAGTATTCATACTGGAGTGAGTAGTGAATTTTAGGCAATTACAGTTATTTACTGATAAAATGGCGACGACGGCGTTATACTCTGGCGTTGGTCTGACGCTGCTGGACATTGACGACATCAGAAAAGGACTCGACTTTATAAAGGAATGCGGGTAAGTCTCTTCCGGTTTCTTTGTCCAATCGTTGTCCGTTGTGCAAACTGATTTCCACCGATTTACGATGGATTTTTAAAAAGAAATGGAATATGAGATTCTAATTCAAAATTACCTCCCTAGGTACGGATATGTTTGTACCAATTTATTCACCGATGGCAGAGTCAAGGAGCAGTTAAAAGGGTTCATGGATGTCAAGAAAGCATTCTCGTGGTCCGATATGGCGTTGCCAGCGAGTGGTAAGTGCCTATTTTAATTGTTCATTTGAAATTCAACACAAAAATTGCGCGGGGCTGACGCTGCTAGCAACATTTTAAATATTTTATAGAATGGAAAAAGCGAGTAATGGGACTAATTTCCAATGTGGAAGAAGAATTTCATGGCAGCCGACGGATTAGGAAAAACGCCTCTGAAATCCTTCAGCAACAACTTAGCTTCTGTTATCATTTGGGTCTGAAAGTTGCCGTAATTGAGCTTAGGACAAACAAGGAATCGGCTCATTTTGCCAGCCACGTGAATACATACATGGGAATGCATAGCGAATATTTCCGATTTCAGGTAAAATACTAATTTTACATCATGGGACCTTTCTTAGACACATTAATTAAGCCGAAAAAAATATGCATAAATCCTGCATTTTTTCTAGTTCTGGATGAAAGTTGCAATAACAGCTCGGGAAAATGACAACTCCGAAGACCCTTGGAATAGGTAGGCTACAGAATTTACGCGGTGCTTCCCCAGTAATTGGCAAAACTTTTAGACTAAGCAGCGAAAAATATGAATTTGATGAATATTTGTTATTTCGCTACCCATAGATGGAACAACGTTCGGATGATGTGTAGGAGCACAGAAGTGCTACTCAACGTCGCTCTAGAATTAACCGTTGTTCTACCTGATAAGGAAGAAATAAACCGCTGGCTTGGAGAACCAGTCAAAGCACTTTTTATTAGCACTGGTAAGTTCGTAAACCAAAAATAAATCAACAATTTTCAAGCGACTAAAGCATGCTCCAATTCAAATTCGCAACACGTTTGTGATCGCATACGTTTTTAACCTAACGTAACAGCACTGGAGCACTGATATTTTCTTGGGTTAGGTTAGAATAGAACCGTATGCGACCACGAGATCACGTATTGTATAAGTTTCCTTTTTTTTTTTTAGATGTATTCAAAATCGGCAATGATGGAAAAGCAGCTGTTGGTAAAGAGCACGAGGCCATTATTCGAGATTTTCTTGAGATGAAAGCTCATATCATCGTCGAAGCAAAGGTTTGGTCAGCAGAGCTCGATTTGTACCAAGAATGCATTCATAATATCATCAAGCTACCAGAGGAGGTACCATTTGTCTGTTTCTCAAAAAATGGCACTTTGCATTTTACATTATTGTATTAGTAAATAAATGGTCATATTATAAGCTCCAAGATGACGATGAGCGTGAGCTGAAGCTGAAGGAATCCAGCAGTAATTTTCTTCAAAGAGTCCCGGTACCCCGAAGCCTTCGTAGAACCAATTCTGTGGACTTCTATCATTCCAACATGGAGGGTAAATCAGGTCAAGAACTATTTATACCAGGAAGCCATCACGTCGGCATTTCAGGATAAAATATTGTTGACATCGTCAGCTGGTGATTCAGTAGGGACGCTGTGAGTGTTTGGAAATGCCAGGCTACATGAAAGTCTACATATAAAGTCTGCGCTAATGCTTGTGCTGTTCCAATTTCAGTGTGGTTTTAGTGATCGGAGCTGGCAGAGGACCGTTGGTGCAAATTTGTTTGGACGCCGCGGATGTTACTGGGGTCGACGTCAAAGTTTATGCAGTGGAGAAGAATGAGCTTACATCTAGCACATTATACGATTTGCAAAACAAAGATCTCAAATGGAAGGACAAGGTTGTGGTTATTGATAGGGACAACTTGCTGTGCTTACTACCAACTCAGAAAATTGACATTCTTGTTTCGGACCAACTTGGAACCTTTGAAGAGAATGAGGGTGCTATTGAAGGTTTGGCCACAGCTCAAAAATTGCTCAAAGGTTAGTACATAATAATGTGACTTTAAGGAATTCAAAACTTCATCGCTTCTACCTATCGATATCAATAATTTTTACATTTTACTTATTATCCTATAAACCCCATAATCCCTTGTTTTCTTATCAGACGACGGAATCGTGATTCCTAAAGCTGTCACTTACTCGATTGCTCCGGTCATGGCTACACAGCTCTACTTCAGCATTGGCAAAAAACATAATACCGACGACGAGCCTTTTGATCACATTCATATTACCAAAGGTAACAACATGTACGACATTGCGCAGCCGCGAAAATTGTTCCAGTATCAGTATCCCAATTCAGGTGAGTATTACATACTCCTTCCTTAAGTCCATAGACATATGTGTAGTGGCAATTTTGAAATCTTGCCTTGAAAACGTTAGACGAAGGTCGGAGCCGTTGCCGAGAAGAGTCCTGCAAGTTCACGAGTTATCAGGATAGCGTGCTTCATGGTTTTATTGGATACTTCGAAGCAGAGCTGTACAAAGACGTGATTCTAAGCAATTATCCACTAACAATGTCTCCCGGATTTCGGGTGAATCGAGACAGCTTCCCGGTTTTCTTTCCGATCCAGGTGAATATACAAGCCAGCATAATTAAATGTTTCCTTTAAATTAAAAAAAAATATTCCTAAAATCCTAACGTAGGAACCAGTTCAGATCAAGAAATCTGCCGAAATACAAGCTCATTTCTGGAGAAGAGCTTCATTGTCCTCAATTTGGTACGAGTGGACAATTACTACACCAATTGCTCAGCCTATACATAATTCCAACGGACATTATTCGAAAATTGCTGTATGAAAACCGGATCTGACCCTATGGCCTATCAGTTCATCTCGTTATATCACATTATTTATCTAAAAACTAAAATAATAAAATTCTCTTACTCTTTTGCTCATCCACTGATAGTTCTGTATTTTATTGTTTGATTATTTTATTATTATAATTGTACTTGTTTATTTCATATTTTTACGATTCGCAACATTTTGGTGGCTTTAAGAAAATGATTCCACACAAGCCGCGTGCTTTCGAGTTATACAATGGTAAATTAGCGCATTCTTCCGGATAAATGGGTTCAGTGCCGGGAAAGTCGGGATTCTGAATATCGCAGCTTGGCCACACCAACAGCATGCGGCTTACTTTTGGCTGGCGGCGCGGCGGGTCTCCTTCTTGTCGTCGCTCATTGTCAATTGCCATTCGTTTCGTTAGCGCTCGCAGCTCGTTCGTTTGCCGGTCATCGGTAGTATCTATCGTCGGTGCGTGCGGTGGTACCAGGCCACGCCACAGGCCAGCAGTGACAGTTGTCACTGTCACTCATTATTAATTTTTTCGAAAGTGGAAGTCAGAAGTGCGACAACTACTTCCTACTGTCCTTAACTAACTACAAAACAAGCCGTTGGCAGTGCAGTTTTCAGTTTTGGCAAACGACAAGAATTCAATAACCAGTAATTGATCTCATTCATCCTTTTTCTTCGTGGCCTTTCGTAAGGTATTCAACGATTGACAGCTGACAGCGGGTGACGACGGGACGTCGGTTTCGGTCATTGTACAACCACGGTACAACGGTAAACGTGAAACGACTTACTTACCGCATTTATTTTACCATTTCAATTCAACCATATTTTAATGCAATTGTCTTACCATTTATTGCCGGACACCACTCCTAGAGAATTATTAATAACCCCAAACCCCATTTATTTATTTATCCTATGTCCTATAGAGTTCATACTTGCCGAAAAACTAATGATGACGGGATCTAAGAATAAACAGACTCCCACAACTGGGCTGCGGCTAAATTATGTAGCCGATATTGAAAAGTCTCTCTCAGAGGCCTTGGAAGTTGGGTGCGTCAGTTTTTAAAGTTTTTCTTATGCCATTGGCACAACTTTCTACTTTGATAATTCAGAACTTAAATCAGATCAGAGCCGTGATAATTGAGAGATGAAGATCGTAATAATATATTTTTATAATTACTTTAACAGATTTTCATTTATTTGTACAAACATCGTGCCGGAATCAACAGTTGTGCAGCAGCTGAATGGAAGTATGGAAATTAAGGATGTGTTCACGTGGTCTGAGATGGCCCTGACAGCTTTTGGTTAGCAATTTATCGATTATCGATTATGATTGTTGATAATCGTAAATATTTCTAACCTGAAAAATTAATTTTATATAATTTCTGATAAAATACAGAATGGCAAAAAGGAGTTGTTGCAGTTCTTTCCAACTTGGAATCAGAATTCAATGGAACTGATCAGAAAAGAGTTCAAAGAGCTGCTGATATTCTACGCCATCAACTTAGTTATTGCTTTCACCTTCGACTTCCGGCCATCGTTGTTGAACTCACTCAAGAGAATTTTGTCAGTTTGGCTAACTTTTTGAATTCGAAATTTTCCCAAACTGAAAGAAATACATTTGGGGTGAGTATTCATCGCGTTACAGCATACGTTTTTAAGTTTATGTGTTTTAATTGTCCACGGTGAAAGGTTTATGTGTGTAAAAATAAGTATAGCCAAACTAATTTAAATTAATCCATTTTTCTAGTACTGGATTAAAATTTCAATGGCTTCTCAACCGGAAAGTGACTTCAATTCTCAAGCAATCAAGGATCCTTGGAAGGCGTACGTGTGTTCTTTCCTTTACTGCTCAATAGCTAATAGTATAGTATTTTCTGCTATGGATAGTACCATAGGGTAAGCGTAATTATTTTTTTTCTAGATGGAACACATTCCGAACTTTGTGCAAGTATGAAAAATTATTGAACGTTGTACTTGAATTACCGGAGGACATTCCCGAGGAGGATGAAGTGTTGCGTTGGTTGGGAGAGTCAGTCAAAGCAATTTTCATACATACAAGTATGATTTCATTTTTTATATTAAAACTAAATTTACATTGGCTCAACCCTGAGATTTTAGAGTGATATTTTCAAGATTGTATTTTTTTGCATTTCATTTTCTATAGACACTTTTACCACCAACGATAGTGGGTATCCCGTTCTGACCAAAGCACATCAAACACTGCTCAAGAGGTTTATGCGTCATAAAGTACAAGTTGTTATTGATGCCGAAAATTACTCAGATGGTCTAAAATATCATTATGCCTACATTCAACACTTGTGGAAATCTCTAGTAAGTTACCTAGTTAAATATTTAAATCATTTTTTTCTTCTGGTAAATATCTAGTCGAATGTGTCATGTGCCTGAACTTGTCTGGTACAGCCGAGTCACACAGAATTAGAAGCGAATGGATTTTCAGATATGGACCAACTTGCGGAAGGATTTGATGGTGTTCTACAAATTCCGCTACAGCCTTTACAAGACAATTTAGAATCGAGTACTTACGAAATTTTTGAGTAAGGATCCTGTGAAGTACAAACTTTACCAACAGGCTATATACCAAGCTATTTTAGACAGAGTTCCAGAAGATGACCGAAGTACCACGAGACTGTAATGCCATATTTGAAACTCAAACAAGTGCATATTTGAAGCATTTGTCGAGAGCTGAGTGGGGATGATTAAAGTAGTACTTATTTCTATTACCCAGGGTTGTGATGGTAGTTGGCGCTGGTCGAGGACCATTGGTTCGAGCTTCACTCAGAGCCGCTGAAATGGCTGGACTTGTAAACATAAAGGTCTATGCGATTGAGAAAAATGCAAATGCCGCAAATACTCTATTTCATTTTCAACGAGACGATCCGTTGTGGCAAGAAAAGGTTACGGTTGTTTTGTACGGATATAAGAAAACTCTCAAACGCTGAGTTGGCTGACATTATCGTTTCCGAATTATTGGGATCTTTTGGTGACAATGAGTTGTCACCGGAATGTTTAGATGGTGCTCAAGTCTTTCTGAAAGGCAAGTTTATAAGTACATGCCTAAATAAAATTAAATGTCATACCTGCCAATTTGTAGGTATTTTAACTTTTAACCCTGCTTTTTCCGTACTTAGATGATGGAATCATTGATTCCTAAGAACTACACATCATTTATTCGTCCAATAATGTGTCCAAGTGCGTACCAGGATGTTGCTTTTACCAGTGACGCAGCAGCTCGGACAAAGGAAGTTGCTTATGAAGTCCCATATGTCATTCTTATGAACCACAAATATTACATTGCAGATCCAAAGAAACTTTTCACCTTTGAGCATCCGAACGGTAAATGCTCTTTTTAATTTTATTTTTTTTTATAAAAGTTGTGTTATATGTACGCACTGTGAGTTCATTTAAAACAAAAAACTTGATGTTTCTAGATCCCGAGTTTACCCATGAGCGATATGGCAGTAGAACATTTATCAGTAGCATGGACTGTGTTATGCATGGATTTGCTGGGTATTTTGAATCCATTCTGTATGGTGATATTATGATGAGTATCCATCCTGCTACATACACGACTGGAATGTTTAGTTGGTTTCCTATGTATTTCCCACTCAAGGTTTGTGCATAGTAATAAAAATTCCTTGGTTTTTATTAGTTTAATTTACTTAATGCCTTTCTAAACTAATTTGATTTTCATAGAAACCAGTTCCAGTTGCAAAAGATCAGGAAATAACGGCTCACTTCTGGAGAAACACGAGTAAAACAAAAGTCTGGTATGAGTGGACGATCTCTAAACCCTATCCTGTGGAAATTCATAATACAAACGGGAAAGGGACTTCTATGCGTCTGATGTAAAATTGCAAGATCGACTGGACTCACGATGAAGGTAAATAATAAGTTTTGGAAATTAGCGTAACTGGCTTGAAGTAAGCTTGAGTTGAGTCCCACGCTTAGTAAAAATCCTCATGAGCCTCCTTTAGCTGTTGACTTCATTACAGTTAACTATCAAAAAATCTTTCAAACATGATATAAAACGATTGAATTCTGCCTTTTCAAATAGTCGACAAATTCGTTAAAATATCCGTAACCAATTTATCTAATTAGCGGATATTTGGATTTTTCAGAAGGTATCATCGTCTGATCCTGGAGCCAGATCTTTGGAACTATTTGTTCACAGAACACAACATCTCAATAGATACACAACATACCTGGTTAGTAGATATTTAGTTGCGCAGACGAGTTGTTATAAAATTTTGTTCATTCTGTTTATGCATGACCTGCAATACTTCATTTTTCTATCAATTGACCTATAAATAACAACATTACTGAATGTATGCCATGAATTAATTTT
>VNWX01003398.1:0-10377 GCA_009869905.1 Ceratophysella communis | reverse complement strand
AATCTAGACTTTGACTTGTTCTGAGCTCGACTTTGACCTGTTGTCATGCAAATATTGGTGCAGGGGCAGCTGGACAGAAAGGGTTGGTGTGTTGGCTCCAATTAAGAATAAAAGACCTCTTAAGAACTTAACACCTTATCTCCTCGTGTCAATGACGATAAAATGAAAATTGGCCTTGGGTATTTTTTAGTCTTGAGAAAAAAGGGGTAAAAAAAAATGTTACGGTTAATCGGACAGTTCTTTTTATTCCTTAGCACAACAATGTTATACAAAATGCAATGAAATGCAACAAATAAAGCTTCTTTACGGGAGAGAGACGAAACTCGTGACAATTTGACAATGAAGATGACTTTTAAGACGTTTTCAGAGCCAAAGTCAATTGTTATTGTGAGTCTTTTGAGAGGTTGGATGGGAATTTTCTAATACAAGTTTCAAACCTTTAAAACTAGTTCACACTCACACTGAAGTTTTTCACTGAATCATTAAGCCTTTCGTCACACTAGTATCATTTTGATCTTAATGCATCTGTTATCATTTGGAGCGTAATGGGAGAGATGCTTAGAGATTTTATGCAGTCAGAATTTGTATACTGTATCTGTGCTTTAAAAAAATGCCATAATTTAAGAAATAATATTATTCCACGAGCTCTGCATACCGTTTTCGATGACTTAAGTATCATTAAGCCTTTCGTCACACTAGTATCATTTTGATCTTAATGCATCTGTTATCATTTGGAGCGTAATGGGAGAGATGCTTAGAGATTTTATGCAGTAAGAATTTGTATCTGTGCTTCAAAAATATGCCATAATTTAAGAAATAATATTATTCCACGTGCTCTGTATACCGTTTTCGATGACTTAAGATAATTTAGACTTTGACTTGTTCTGAGCTCGACTTTGACCTGTAGTCATGCAAATATTGGTGCATGGGCGGCTGGACAGAACGGGTTGGTTTGTTGGCTCCAATTACGGTATCGAAATGATATAAACTTAAGCAAGCCTTCGAGGAAATGGCTCATTGTGCGTGGCGAAAATGCTTAAAAAATTTTGGATTCCAAAATGCAATGCGATAAGGAAATTTATTCCCGATTTTTTTTATTTATGTTAAATTGTAATGTATTACAGTTACTGCCTTTTGATATTAAATATTTTAAGCCAAAGAATGGCATGAATACGCTGTCCCTTCACTATGCTTCCCGTAGCATGAAGGCAAGTATTGCGGAAAGGATGACGATGGAGATACTGGACTTTGAAGCTGTAGCAGTGTCTTCTTCTTCGTGCTTACTTTCATTCGGATCACGACAAGTGCCCTTAACAGGGTCCGTAATAAAATACTTCTTGCACTTGCAGCGCTTCTCTATCCAGAACTCANACGACAAGTGCCCTTAACAGGGTCAGTAATAAAATACTTCTTGCACTTGCAGCGCTTCTCTATCCAGAACTCATGGGAAACACAAGTACTGTCAGGGGTGCAAGGTAGTTTAATTGAGTTCCAGGTTCTGCAATTAATACCGATAAATCAAATTAGAAATTTTGTATTTTTAAATCTGAAGTATTAAAGGTACCAAACTCACTTTGGCTCATAAAGCGGATCTCCCGAAGGCAGCGGAGACCCCAGGTCCTCTGTAATGCACTCACTGTGTCGCCCTAACCCAGCCGGAACGTAGCATTTCTTTTGAATAACAAGCCTTTCGTTCAGGGGTGCAAGGTAGTTTAATTGAGTTCCAGGTTCTGCAATAAATACCGATAAATTAAATTAAAAATTTTTCATTTTTTAATTTGCAGTATCAAAGCTACCAAACTCACTTTGGCTCATAAAGCGGATCTCCCGAAGGCAACGGAGACCCCAGGTCCTCTGTAATGCACTCACTGTGTCGCCCTAATCCAGCCGGAACGTAGCATTTCTTTTGAATAACAAGCCTTTCGTCCACATCTCGACCAAATGCAGCCATGCACTTGCAAACACCCTTGTTACCAATAATTAGCTTCCCTTCTTCATCCGTGTAGTCCGGAGTCGTCGGGTAGCACTCCAGAAAATCTTCACGTTTACAGGTATAGCTGTTTATCAAATTCCACTTCCGGTCCAGCGTGTTGTCAGGGCTTCCTTCTTTCGTACGTTCAAAGACGTTCGGCGTGGTCATATAGCCTCCGGCTGGAGAGTAGCCCTTGATCTGCTCATCGTGGACTTCATAGTGAAGCCGGCACTCTTCACCGTATCCTCGTGTGCCTTTGTAATTGTTGTAAGGTATGGGTTCGTCTTCTTCTGGTTGTGGTATCGCTAATAAACGTCCAAAAATCCGTTTTAGCAGCCATCACTCCGTAATGCATCTTTAAGAAAATAACTTACGGCACGGCGGTAAATCCGAATATTCGTACTTAAGTTTGAGCTTGTTGTCTTCTCCAATTCCTATTAGGACAAAGCGGAATTTTAAACAATTAAAATTAAAAACCGTTACAGCCTTAGCACCCTACAAGCTTACCCGTGCTCAGATCCAAAAGTGGAGTATAGCAATCAATGGTATCGGGAATCACGCCTATGCCAGCAGGACCAGAAGCAGCGGCTGCACGAGACTCGACCTTATCAAACTCATCTTCGGTAGGCTTCTTGCTGGCAATTCTTGCACCCGGCACAGCTGGTGGTGCTGCTGCTGCTCGTACTGGTACTGGTGCTGGTACTGGTACTGCTGGAGGAGCTACCGGAGCAGCCTTCATTACAACCACGTTCGGAGTAGATTTTCGACCCTCAATACCATCCGGAGGTATCTGCTGAATTGCTCGACCTGAGCGATGACCTTTGATGGTCACCTCATTTGTTGTGAGGTCACGGGTTTGCTCGAAATTGACTGATTTAGTGTTGGCTGAGTAAAAGCATAGTAGCAAGAGGAAGAAAATAAATACTTTGGCGGCCATTTTGAAAATGACTTTCAGGTTTGTTCTTAATTTTTCAAGGGATTTTAATTGTGATTAGCGATGATTCGATGGTTTAAATTTTTTTTAAAAAAATTCCAAAATCATATTTGTTTTTATTATATAAACCTGTTTAATGCATGCCTGCCCAGAGGTTGCCATAGCCAATAATTCATTTTATTAGAATTTTTCCGTCTTGCTATTAAAAAACTCTGTAGCCCGGCAGCTTCCTCGTAAGCAACGTCAATACCAAGCCAGGTTTAAAATCATTAAAAATCGTTTGCGTGATAAATGGACTCGTTAATTGAGATATTCTCCGTAATTAATTACACGCCATTTCTGCCAATTTTGATGCGTTATATACAGTCGAGTACCTTGAACCCCATTTTGCACCTGTCGGCACTTGAGAAAAACAAAGAATCGAGGCAGTAAAAATGATATCTTCTCCGCGAGTATCACGTCCCATTGTTATATCATTGTTTCTGGTTTTTGCGTTAATGTCAAGATGTTGATTAGTCTATGAAAAAGAGTTGAAATCGTGATAAATGAGTTACTCACGCGAGGACACCGGGTAATTAAACGCTGAAACAAAATAACTGGCTATTCTTCTGCTCCTCATCATGCAAATACACTCGAGTCTCAACTCAAACTCAAATCAATGATGAATTGATGTAAGATACGGTATGGCTGTCGGAATGTTTAGCAGACAGTCTGCCAAATTTTACTGAACTGGGCGCAAGCTTGTCGGCACCCACTGCTCAAAGAAAGAGTGTCACAGGTCACTAGCGTTACACGGACAAAAAAGAGTTACTGTTACCTACGAGCTGACCTCCGAAGCCATATATCTCTAAACGTCTATCTGCTGCGGCCATTAAAGTGATAATTTTAAATAAATGTATTAAATTCTGTTATCGTTCTTAACTCCGCATATGGATGGACTCGAAATCGCTTGTCGGATCTCACTCAAAAACTAAGAAAATTTCTCGCTTCAGCACTGCCAACGCCGATTTGATTTAAATGAGATGGGTTGTGTGTCTAGTGTTTAGTATTTCAGTGAAGTCAAGTGAGCAGCATTAGGGAATTTAACTGAACAACAAACATAAGTTGACTTACGAAAGTAAGAATTTAAAAAAATTGCCCAAGTCATCATAAAGATCCTAGGTACAATAGCAATAAGTGGGCTTTTAATCGGTATGTCCACTTCGGACGCTACTTCCAAAATGAAGTCGGATATAATTTTTCGGAATGTCTGGCTTCGCTAACACAGCATGGAGCTCAGTTACTCAATGCTTCAATTGCAGTTGTTAATCCTGGTGATACCGATTCTGGGCAAAGAAACTTTACTCTGCCAAACAGTGGTAATGGGTAGAAAAATTCAAGATTTTATGGCATTTGCAACTTGTAAAAATTAAATCTGAACTCTAACTTGTAGGCATATCCAGTATTTGAAAGGTATAAACGTATGGCGACACCACACGTCAAGTGGAGAAAGAAATACCTGACCTACCGAGTTAGCGCCTACACAACTCAGAACATTAGCCGCCAATATATCGACGAAGAGCTTTCGAAGGCATTTAAACTTTGGGAAGAGCATGCTGATCTCGAATTTCGGAAAAGTAGCGATTTTGACGTAAGATTACCAAAAACTATTTCACATTCGGATACTTACTATGCAAAATTTTCTGTCATATTTTACATCATTAAATAATTTTGGTGGTCATTTCGATAGGTGGACATTGAGATAAAGTTTGCTAAAGGCGAGCATGGTGACCCTATGCCATTCTTTGACCATACCTTGGCACATGCTTTTCTACCTGCACAGACGGGTGATGACCCGCTTGGCGGGGACATTCATTTCAACGACAACTACTCAAACTGGCAAGACGGTACAACGCTCCTCCACACTGCGACCCATGAAATCGGTCATGCTTTGGGAATGCCACATTCCTCTTCGGCCCGAGCCGTTATGAGTCCGTATCAAGGAAATGCCAAAATGCCTGTTATTCTGGCCCCAGAGGATATCGAAGTAATTCAGGTGGTTTTAAAATTTCACTTAGCCAAATAATGTCAAATTGGAAATCTAAATTCTTTCTAACCCTACGTTTATAACTTGGACATTCAGGCTCTTTACGGTCCCCCACGGGTACGGTTTAAGTCACCCGTGGTTCCTGCTATGCGGTATTCGTCAACGACACCCAAATCAGTGCGGCACTATTCCAGCACTGAATCCGAAGGAGAAATTGAGTCTGACAATGAAATCGACATCGATAGAAAAAACAATGAGCGAAATAGTAACAGCTCAACAAGTGTGGCTTCGAGTACAACTACTGCTTCAAGTGCCAGTACTGTAGCCAGCAAGAGTACGGCTACCAGTGAAACTAGTACCACCATTAGCAGTGCGGTTCCAACCACAAGTACTGCTCCTAGCACAACTACTGCTCCTAGCAACAGTACTGGAAGCCCCGAAAGTACTGCGTCAAGCACAAATACCTCTTCCAGTACAAGTACTCTTCACAAGCATGCAATTGAACCAGCTGTCGTCCCTGAAGATGATGACGATTCTGGCGATTTCTCAGAGGAAGTTACCATGATACCTGATGCGGCTATCTACTGCTGAAGCGAAGGAGCAAGTTGATCTCAGTGATATCATTTTGATAACCGAACCGGAATCAGACAAGCCAGTAAATACAACGGCGGGCAATAATGATCTGTTCGTAGATCTCGAAAGCGAAAGCTTAAATGAAAACTCTTTTCGTAATGAATCTCTAACTTTGCTGAGCTATTCACCTGACATGAAAGCTTCACCACAATTCTATTTTCTTTTTTCCTTTACAACGACTGTATTACAGTTAGCAGAAATTCAATTTTAAGTTGCATTTTCGAGTTAAGTACTGGGGCAATGTGATATGTATGTACAGTGTAAATGTGTTAGACTATTTATAAGAATTTTTCTAAACCATCAATTCTTTTGTATACTATAAAAATGGTGACTAGAATACTTTCTGGAATGTTTTGCATATTCCATTTTGAAGTCGCAGTAGATACGCGATACGCGTTTTTGTAGGTTTTGAAACTACGATTAAATATATGACGAATGCGGACCGAGCTGTGCGAGGAATCATTTCCGAAGACGTCAATACGGGTAAAAAATCCAGACGGTACCGGATGAGACATCATTCTAAAACTAGCACACACCATGGTAAAAATTAAAACTGATAGGTTTAAGGCTATAACAAAGTGTAAGAATACGATTTAACGCAATTCCATTACAGTATCTCTGGTAATAGTCTGATTTTCGTGTTAACGTTAGCAAAGCTGTGTAGTATTTGCCCATAGCTAACAAAAAGATGTGAACTGAAGAGCAGTATTTTCGTGCAACCAAGCACACATGCCGACATCTGCTAAAGTAATGCAACTTGTGCAAAGACTAATTTCAATACTAAATTTTATATCAGGGCTTCCTGCCCAGGCTTGACGCTTGACCTACATTAAATTTGTTACTTTGAAATTTCATAAGAAAAATGCCTGATTACGCCGAAATCTCTGATGACTGGAGCTTCCGGGTTAGTGACTAATCTCCTGTTTTCCTTCTGTATGGACCTGAGGCTTCATGTCATTATCGATGATGGGTCATTGTCTTTTGAGCTATTGTCATCTGCACTGTTTGTCAACATGGATTTGATAAGCAGTTACTCAAAACCACAAAGGGTATTTTGCTGTTCAAATGACGTCTGTTGTGAGACTAATTTTGATTGTACCCGTGTGAAGCACAAGTGTAAATTCTATAATTTATGCAAAAGTGTCAGGAAGATTGATAATAAAATTAAAGTATAAAATCAGGGCTCGTTTAATTTCACAAGTTTATTTGCCATTCTCACTACGGCTTTGCTCTTTACTTGTGTACAATACCCAATTCGGAATGCTCAGTCAAATTTTGCTCGTTTTCCTGAATTTTTGCATTCTCGCGTCTCGGTGCCAGCAATATACTGGCCTTGATGGAGCTGCGGTAAGTCGGAATTTCCATGCAGTATTTCTGCTATTTGTCAACCTTTTGCTTATTATTTCAAAAAATTCTAATTTTGATTGTACCCGTGTGAAGCACAAGTGTAAATTCTATAATTTATGCAAAAGTGTCAGGAAGATTGATAATAAAATTAAAGTATAAAATCAGGGTTCGTTTAATTTTACAAGTTTATTTGCTATCCTAATACCACTACGGCTTTGCTCTTTACTTCTTGCTGTGTAAAATACCCAATTCGGAATGTTCAGTCAAATTTTGCTCGTTTTCCTGAATTTTTGCATACTCGCGTCTCAGTGCCAGCAATATACTGGCCTTGATGGAGCTGCGGTAAGTCGGAATTTCCATGCAGTATTTCTGCTATTTGTCAACCTTTTGCTTATTATTTCAAAAAATTGCTATAATATTTAAAACAACAATTTGAACAAATTAACTTTTCCCTGACAAATTATCCGAAATATTGTCATTTTAATGGCTACTTCTCTAACTGTAGAAATACCTGTCAAAATACGGATACATCGATGCAGAAACACCTTCATCACACATGTCTTTATCAGACATTCGCGAATCTTTAATGGCGTTTCAAGAAATGACAGGGCTGGAGCCGACAGGCCGCTTGAACGAAGAAACTCTGCAAGTGATGAACACTCCGCGATGTGGCAATAAAGACAATCAACCCGAGAATATTGAGCATCATAATCGCACCCAGCAGGGCCGGTACAGTTTAGTCGGCTCAAAGTGGGAGAATCGACAGATCAAGTACAAAATCACACAATATTCTCGTCAACGAATTAGTCAACAATTCACTGACAGCATTATTCATCAAGCATTTCGGCTCTGGGCTCAGCATACGAATCTTGAGTTTATTCGGACTAACGGTCCAGAGGTATTTTAAATTGACAACGCTGGTAATACTTTATATTTGAGCCTAGCAATTACAGTTAAAATTTGCTACTTTCATTTCAATTCTCAGGTCGATATCGAGATCCGATTTACTGAAGGCCATCACGGGGATCGGTATCCGTTTCCGTATGGTGATCGTGGCCAGCTAGCACATGCATTTTATCCGGGGTCAGGTCTAGGGGGCGATGTTCATTTTAATGATGAAATTGACTGGTCATCGAAAAACATGCTTTTGTATGCAGCTACCCATGAAATCGGCCATTCCTTGGGTAAGCTTTACATGCCTAGCCTGTCCTTTGTCTTATTCATTTCTCACCAAAATCTTAATTAAATTAGGGCTTGGCCATTCGTCGAATCAAGACTCGATTATGTTTTCTCATTTACTGAGGGTCAAAGATGAGATTGAGCTGCATTACGATGACGTTTCCGGAATTCAGGTAAAAATCGGGGTTTCAAGATTTTATCATTTGGAAATAATATATATGACTTCCATTCTAGCAAGTCTACGGCGGCAGAGAATTCCCGAACAGAACCCCAGCACCAGCGCCCCCACCTACTGAGCCCACGACACAGCGACCCACCACTACGAGTCGAAGAACGACCAGTAGGCCAACCACTACCAGCAGCACTACGGAAAGGCGTGTAGACGTGTACGGAGATCGAGATATTTGTGCTGATTCTCAAATTGACGCCATTACTGCCCTGGACAATGGCGATATCTTGGTTTTCAAAGGTTTTCATCATAGATCATAGCTGTAGTAAGATTTGTTTCATCAGTCAGCTTGATTAATCAAAATATTGATCAATTAACAGGTGAATATGTTCATACACTTCGTACGGTAAACGCTCGTCTTGAACGCCAACCGCCTCGCCTGATTAAGGAAGTTTTCAGCAATAGGCTTCCAAGCGGCATTGATGCGGCCTTTTCTCGGGATTCAAATAAATTATATTTCATGAAGGTTGTCATTTTAAATTAGTTCAGATTACCCAGAAAAAAATATAGTATAAATTAACATTGGTTTTTTTCCTTTTTCCATTAGGGTAACTTGTACTGGCGAGCCGCCGGCTTGACTATTGATGAAAACTACCCTAAAGAAATTTCGCGACATTTACCGGGTGTACCGGATAATCTCGATGCAGCCATGATGGGAGCCGATAAGCAACTATATTTTTTCAAAGGTAGCTTTATCACTATAATGGCTGGACTAAAATCCTATAACTCAGTAATTCGATATGGCATTAGATATAATTATTAACCGGACTTTTGGCGTGCACAGGAAACAAGTTCTGGAAACTGAACCCTCGAGGAAGATCTCGACAAGCTGCAGTCCATACTATTCAGTGCGCATTGGCAGGGTGTTCCAAATGGAAATATCGATGCGGCATTCCGCTCTCCTGAAGGCAAAACTTATTTGTTCAAAGGTCAAAACTATTGGAGACTGAATGAAACAAGCAATAAGGTAAGCCCATACTTTTAAGTTCATTTATTTTTATCGCTGCTCGTACACACGGTCTGACTTGTAATTTGCATTTTGTCAGGTCGTCGTAGCATATCCACCTTATCCACGCGAAACGAAAAAATGGTGGTTCTCCTGCTAATGCTAATTAACTGATTATACGTTTAATTTGTTTTATATATTTTGTACGCTTATTTGCTTGGATAATTAAATAGTCAGAATTTGTAAATGTTGCAAAGCAAATATTTTAATGTTGTAAATATTTTATTCTTGATTTATACATGCGATTTAAGTTTACAATTTGCACCGATACTGTAAAGAACCATAAGAACCATATGTGGTATATTTTAATTGGATTGAAGAGTCAGCTTTACATTTAGGATTACAGATTTCAATTTAAATGGATTTCGAATTATTTCAAATTAGCTCGTTTCAATGAGTTAAATAAATTCATGTTTCAAAGACTATAAATATCTACTTGGAAGAGCGTCGTAAGGCTTTTTCTTCGGCTTTGACAAATTTGTTGTACTCCTTCAAACGTTGGGCCTGCTGACGCCAGCGAATCGGAGTAGCTGAGCTGCAGTAGGGTCCCACCTAAAGATGACATTGAAGTTGAATTGTTGTTTAAGGCTTAGAAAAAAGGTAATATCCAACGACTTACTCGGGCGGCTACCTCACGACAAGGAATGTGTAGTCTCAACATCTTAAGTGCAAGTTCCTTGGTATGTTCTGTGTAAATCTCTCGCCGACGAGGAAAGCCTGGAACATATCTTCGTAAGCGGATCCCTGAAGGGAAAAACAAAATTATGTTGGAGGTCAAACTAAGAAAGAACGAAAGAAAGCACATTAAAAATTATTTGCTGGATTTTGTGCTAACTTCGTGGGGGCGGAGGAGCTGCCGCTTCCAGAATTTGATGACCATTCATAGCCCCCATTACGCAAGCCTTTTATGAGTCACAGGGGCGACTCATTAAGGCCAAAGCGGCAGTCTTGTACTAAAACGACTAAAACCGACGATAATCGAAGTTGTGCAGACAGAAATACGAAAGGGGGTCTATTTGCCGAAATCCCGTTTGCCGAAAAATCAAAAAAA